>SKCR01019279.1:0-143312 GCA_019454045.1 Zanthoxylum bungeanum
TTGTAGTTTTTAACGGGATCCTAGCCCACTAGGAAACTAGGTTTCCCGAGTACTCGACAGAGGGTTAGAGGCTCGCCGATAAATAGTGGGAGGCTAGTATTGAATTTGCAATTTCATTCAGATACTTAGCTTTACGCGCTTTCAAATAATTTCGTCAATATACTTTATTAGTTGGACTAATAAATTATTATTTTTCTATGTAACAGTTAGACTGTACCCATTATCATTGACTAGATAGTTAGACTATCGTAGATCAAGATGACTGGCAAAGGAAATGTTCGTGACATTATCATGGGAGATAATGTCTTCAAGGGCACGAATTTTACAGATTGGGAAATGAACCTTAGGATTGTCCTAGGTTCAGAGAGGCTGTTGTATACTATACAAAGACCTCTTGGGCCTAAGCCCGGACCGAATGAGACACTTGAGCTAGAGCTTTGGAAGACTCACAGTGATGATTGTGACACAACTCAGTCCATTATGCTTGCTTCGATGACTCAGCACTTTCGCAGACAAAATAGGGACTTGGATCCTTATAATATGTTAGCGAGGTTGCAAGATCTGCATCGCTCTAACAATAGGATGCAGAGGTACGAGTTAGTCAAAAGCTATTTCACTCACGGATGACAGATGGCATGTCTGTTGAGTCCCACGTGGCTCAGATGATTGCTGACATCGATGAGCTGGCCAATATGGGGATAGTCTTTGAGGTAGAGATTACTGTGGATATGATCCTTCAATCTCTCCCCGATTCCTGGAGACAGTTCATCATAATTACAATTTGATGAACAACAGTGATACTTTTGGAGAGTTACTGTCAACTCTCAAGGAGGCTGAAAGGAGCTTCAAAAGGGCAACAGCGCGAGGCGCACTTTGCAATGACATCTCATGGACCTAGGGCTGGCCCCAAGGCAACTGGAGTGTGCGAAAGAAGAAGCATATTCAAAGGGGCAAGGCCAAAAAGTCAAAGGCTTATGGGAAGCCAAAGGACAAATCTCAGGATTTTTGCCTACAGTGCGGCAAGCGGGGTCACTAGAAGCGTGACTGCCGCGAGTACAAGGCGCTTCAGAAGGAGATAAAGGCGGGCAAGGCACCGGCCTCAGGTATGTTTGTTATTGAAATAAACATGGCTACTTCTTGTTTTAAAAATTGGATTTTTTATTCTGGTTGTGGTACTCACATATGTACTGATGTGCAGGATTTGCAGATTAGCAGGAGACTGGCTTCAGGAGAGATTGATCTACGTGTTGGAAATGGGGCACCAGTAGCCGTTTTGGCCGTTGGCACTTTTGTTTTAGAACTGCCTTCAGGGCATGTACTTAAACTTTCAGACTGTTATATTTACCTAGTTTGACTAGGAATATTATCTCTGTATCTTGTTTGACCCAATGCGGGTACACTTTTGTATTCCGAAACACTGGGTGTTTTGTTTATAAAGATGATTTTGAGATATGTTCAGCTGATGCTAATAATGGTCCTTATATTTTGAATATAAATCAATCTCAAACATATAATGTAACAAACAAAAGGCTCAAACTAAGTAATAAAGATGAGACTTACATGTGGCATTGTCGTCTGGGACACATTAACGAGACTCGCATATCCACACTTTCGAAGAGTGGATACTTGGACGGATTTGATCCAAATTCATATGACGTCTGTGAATTTTGGTTATTAGGCAAAGTGCCTAAATCACCTTTTAGCGGTAAAGGTGTACGCGCCACCGAACTGTTAGCCCTCGTTCATAGTGACGTTTGTGGGCCAATGTCTAGCCAGGCTAGAGGTGGATTCGAATACTTCGTAACCTTTACGGATGATGCATCGCGTTATGGTTATGTGTATCTTATGAGACACAGTCGGAAACTTTTGAGAAATTCAAAGAGTTTCGACACGAAGTTGAAAAACAAAACGGCAAGAGTATAAAGACATTACGGTCGGACCGTGGTGGCGAATACTTGAGCAATGAGTTTCTAGATTACTTGAAAGAATATGGTATTCTTTCACAGTGGACTCCTCCTGGAACACCGTAATTAAACGGTGTATCCGAACGGAGAAACCGAACTCTGTTGGACGTGGTAAGTCTATGATGAGTCGCACTGAGCTACCTATTTCCTTCTGGGGATATGCATTAAACATTGCAGTTCTTATTTTGAATAAGGTTCCGTCAAAGTCTGTACCAACACCATATGAATATGGACAGGAAAGACCGGAAAGAAAGGGTTTCTCATTCCTAAAGATTTGGGGATGCTGGGCATACGTCAAACGTTTGGAAGGTACCAAACTTGAGCCCAAATCAGATAAATGCCTATTCGTAGGATATCCTAGGGAAACCAAAGGATATTACTTCTATCACCCACGAGAGAGACAAAGTATTTGTTGCTCTACATGCGTTTTTCCTTGAGAAGGAATTCCTAAATACAGTGGTAAGTGGGGAGGAAGTAGAACTCGATGAAAATCGAAGTGATACTGTTTCTGTCATAGAATCCTCAACGGAACAAGAACAGTCCATCCGGGATGAGACTGTACCACAATCTTCTATTACACAAGGACCGCGAAGGTCAGAGAGAGTCAGGAACCAACCTGAGAGGTATGGGTTTCTGATCTCGCCTCATGTAGATATTAATCTCATTAAGCAAGACGAACCGACTACGTATGAGGAAGCGATACAAGATATCGATTCCGCTTTATGGCAAGAGGCCATGAAGTCTGAAATAGATTCCATGTACACCAACCAAGTTTGGACATTGGTTGATGCACCAGAAGGCGTAAAGCCTATTGGATGCAAATGGATCTTCAAGAAGAAGACCGACATGGAAGGCAACGTACAAACGTAGAAAGCTAGGCTTGTAGCGAAGGGGTATCGTCAACGACATGGTGTCGATTACGATGAAACTTTCTCACCCGTTGCCATGATTAAATCCATTCGGATAATGCTTGCTATTGCTGCATATTTCGATTACGAGATATAGCAGATGGACGTTAAATTCGCTTTCCTTAACGGAAATCTTTTGGAGGATGTTTATATGCAACAGCCTGACGGTTTTATCGTGCCTAGACTTGCAAACAAGGTTTGTAAGTTAAATCGGTCCATTTATGGACTGAAGCAAGCATCACGGTCATGGAACCAACGTTTTGATGAGATCATAAAAGAATATGATTTCATTCAAAACGAGGATGATCCTTGTGTATATAAGAAGGTTAGTGGGAGCGCACTGACATTCATTATCCTTTATGTTGACGACGTATTGCTTATGGGCAATGACATTCCCATGTTAACATCGGTGAAAGCTTGGCTTTCATTAAAATTCTCCATGAAAGATCTGGGAGAAGCAGCCTTTATTCTAGGAATAAAGATCTACAGGGATAGATCTAGAAAGCTGCTTGGACTCTCTCAGAGCACGTACATTGACAAAGTGTTGAAAAGATTCAACATGGATCAGTCCAAGAGGGGACTGTTGCCAGTGTCACATGGCATCTCTCTATCTAAGGACATATGTCTTAAAACTCAAGATGAGAGAAACAGCATGAGTCGGATACCATTTGCCTCGGCAGTCGGATCGATCATGTTTGCCATGATATGTACACGACCCGATGTCTCGTATGCTTTGAGCATGTGTAGTCGCTATCAGGCCGATCTAGGTGATGGTCACTGGATGGCAGTTAAGAACATCCTTAAGTATCTTAGACGAACTAAGGATGCTTTCTTAATTTATGGAGATGGAGAACTTGAGGTAACTGGGTATACCGATGCAATTTTCCAAACCGATAAAGACGACTCTAAGTCGCAATCCGGGTATATATTTTGTTTGAACAACGGAGCAGTAAGCTGGAAATCTTCCAAGCAAGAGACTGTTGCCGATTCAACAACAGAAGCGGAGTATATTGCTGCATCTGAAGCAGCAAAAGAGGCAGTTTGGATCCGTAAATTCCTAATTGGATTAGGAGTAGTTCCGTTAGCAGCTGAGCCCGTTCCATTATTGTGTGACAATAACGGGGCTATAGCACGGTCTCATCAACGATCCAAGCATGTTCTTCGACGTTTCCATCTGATTCGTGAGATCATACATCGTGGCGATGTGAAGATCGAGAAGATCGCATCAGATGACAACATTGCAGACCCGCTGACGAAAACTATTTCACAGCAAAAGTTTGAGAAGCACATACATAGTTCAGGTGTTAGATGCTTGAGTGACTGGCTATAGGCCAAGTGGGAGATTGTTAGACAATTATGACCCATAGCGTCACTGTTTGTAAAAGACATTGTGTTTTTGTATAAAATTGACTATGTAATATTGAAATTGCCTTTTATCATTTCGTAATTTAGTTCCGGATTGAGATGATATGAGACAGTATCAATCCATAAAGGTTTAATCATTAAATATCCCTAGTCGTAGTATTATCGAGACTAGACATCGATAATGCGGAATAGACTAGTATTGCACTTGTGCGCGTTGTGAGGGCATAACGACACAGTTCTCATATGTTTAAGTATAGGATACTTATGCAAGTGCGATAAGAGGTTGTGTTTTACCGATGGTACGGAAAACAGCTTCGCTCTGGATAGACCCCGCATAATCCCATTGGTAGTATGTATATGTGTCTATGGGAGTCCGCGTCAGGGTAGATGTATTTGGTCTTAACCTGAGACTTACATCGCTAATACTTGCGATAATCTGTAAACTTTGGTTTTGGTCGTCCAGGGCTTTAACAGGTTCTGTGTACGCCTCTATTTGGTTTATCGAGAATCATAGTGTATTGGATGTGATGTCAAGACGGAAGTATCACTCCAGACATATGGAGATGATGATCACGCAGAGATTCATAACTCGTTCTCTATTGTGTTGTAACCATCGGGATAATGTGACAAGGTCATGATTATCCGATTCAAAGAGACTAGTTGTTTGATATCCGATATGTACTTCGTACGGGGCAGACACTATTCCAGCCTCAGGCCTAGCACGTGACATCTGATACTGGATCGTAAATACGAGATACTAGGTATTCTAAATCTGACATAGATTATATATTCCAGTAAGAATATTTCTGGAGAATTGGGTAGGCACGGTGCTTTGCTAGAAGCCAACCATGTCTTGTAAATTGGTAAGCATGTGGTACGAGGTACTCGCTTTATCGGATAGTCCGATAACCGGATTTACTGCCAACATATCCAGAGATCTCTTGGGTCGCTTCCCAAGGATTCACCGATGACAGTTGACTTAAATTAGAATTAATCTGGGATTAATTAGGAGAGAGAAAATTAATCTGGGATTAATATGGGCTTTATTTAATCCGGGATTAAAAATGTTCAGTAGAGAAAGAACGCGATTAATTTGGAATTAATCGGTAAAATAAATTTAATAGTTAAATTTGATTTTTCTATTTAATTTATTCAAATGGGCTAAAATTAATATATCGGATATATTAAAATGGATTGGATTTCATTACGAGATTAAAGTCGGACTTTAATGCGAACGAACGAATTAATTTAGAATTAGTTCGTGAACGACGTTCGTAATATATTTGCGAGGCATCGTTATTTAATTAAATTAGATTTAATTATTTAGCAATGAAGGATCGTTTAATCGGATTAAACGGAATCGTGCCGCGGCAAATGCCCGTAGAGATATTTGAATTTCGGATTCAAATATTTGGAGCCAAAAGTGTGGTAGGTGTTCCCACCACACAACTACCTTGTATTGCTTTATGAATACCATTTACCAATCTCTACCTTGTTTTGGGTAAAAGGTGAAATGGTTTGACCTTTTGGTAAATAACAAAAAGGCTTCTCATTTTTGTGAACACTTAACACAAAATCAAAACAACAAACCCTAGAGGAGCAAGGCTTGGCCGAAATTTGCATTCCCATTTCTCTCTTGGATTTGTTTTCAAATCAATAAAAGCTAGCACTTTAGAAGTGAACAAAGGTGATAGGGAAACTACTCAAAAGCTTGGAATCATCCTAAAGCTTGGAATCATCCTAAAGATTGGATCTTGGATCTCAAAAATTTTTAAAAGCTCTATCACTCATTGTAAGTCTATTCCGCACCTTATAATGATCAAATCTATTGTTATGCATGCTTATTAGATCCTTATAATGTTCTTGGAACACTAACACTATCTCCTTGAGCCTTTAACTTTCTAACAGTATTAACTCATCTGATATATAAACTCGTGCGCGGAACCGATGCCTAACTCAATCTCATAGATGCATAATTTTTTTCAAACTAAATACCCAAATTCACTATACATTATAACTTTAGAAATGAACATTTATAACTCTTTACATGCATGTTCTTTACTAAACAATCTATATGCTACATGACATTCTCTGACACTCTCTGAACTGAACTCTGACTTCACTTGGTGGACCAACCCTCTAGTGACTACCATTGATATCCATCCCCTTGAGCTTGTTCTCTGAAAATACCTACAAAATAAATAAACTGGGAGTGAAGGTTAGATCGTTTGAACGAAATAAGTGAGTGGACAGTTTAAAAGTAGTGCTAAAAGTACTTTTGAAAATCCAATATTCTAAAACAAATTTCATCTTAAATCATCTTTTCTGAAATTTCTTTTATTACTTGAAAACAACTTTCTTCCTGGCAAACTTTTCTGAAGTCTATTTTGAAAATATTGTTCTGAAGACCTATATCTGAAAGATTTATTCTGAAAGTTTATTTCTGAAATATCTATTTCTGAAAAATTATTTCTAAAAACTGATCTCTAAAAATCTATTTCTGAAAATTGGTGTTTGTCTCTGAAAATATGATATAAGAGGGCGTTACGTATCATCGTCCATTCATACGCCTAATCAGAGCCAGGAGTGCAAATCCATGACTTTGGGGTATTATGTATCGCCGTCCCCAAAGAATGTCACTCATGTCTCTGAAACTAGTGGTCTTGGGGCGTTAGATATCGTCGTCCCCCAAACCACTGAACTAGAACTGGGGATGCGGATCTATGCTACCCTCCAAGCTTTAAAACTAGGATCTGAGGGTATTACGTATCGACATCCCTCCAGTCCTCTATATGTGCACATGTGCTCTCCATTAAATCCATATATGTATCAAGTTATATACTGAGGTGGTTTTTCTCCATGCCTCGAAAATATAAAATCATTCTTTTAAAATATCTCATTCTAAAACATTTCTTGGAACATGCTTAATTACAATATAATGCAAAATAAACTTGGCTAACGCCCTAAAGACATAAAGTATAAGTCTGATATTTAAATCAATCATAAAGTAAAATCAACTTAAGAAAAAGTATGTTCACTCACTGTTTTGAAGTCCCTCTAGCCTTACTTCACTTCTCTGAAGAAATTCATGGTTCCTGCAGTGACTTTTAATTGATAATCTCGATTAGAATATGGATTAAAATATATATATATATATGAATCAAGCTAAGTTTTCTTATTCAAGTAGGTGCTATCACTCTGAGGCGTATCATACTTATATCATGATGTAATATATATATATATATATATATATATATATATATATATATATATTATATATATATATATATATATATATATATATATATATATATATATATACGAGTTGATACGAGACCCTGAAGGTGGCCTTTAACATGCAAGGGAGAAACCAGAATGGTTTAAAATTGATTTTGGGAAATTCTGGTCTTCGCTTCGTGAAGCAGGGTCTTGCGCGTCGCGACACAGACCAAACCAGAAATGAGTTCATCCACATTTCTGGTTCACGTCATGATGCAGGCGATCCAGAATCAATTCTTCACCAATTTTCCAGTACTCATCACGATGCAAGTCTCTGCCCATCACGAAGCCCGCCTATTTTCTAGGATTCTACTCTTGCTTCTTCAAGTCTAACTTACCTAAATGTATCACTAACATTTCCATACTAAAAACTAATACACAATCCATCATATTACTTTAACTTCACACATTTTAAATCAAGTTAAAGTCTTTAAATATGTAATATCTCGGGTTTTTCGGAACAGTACGAGAAAGTTTTCGAATTAAAATTAAGGATTTAGAACAGAATGGTAATCGAAAATAAGAGTTTTATGAGTTGGAAAATAGATTGTAATATTTTAAATAAAGATTTGTCGCATTAGAAAAAACGTGGCTTTGAGAATCGGTTACCTGATTTCTGATTGTATCAGTTATACGCGTAAAAGTTTCTTGTCTCGGCTATAAAGATACCAAATTAATTCCAATTGAGCTGATTCTTAAACCATCAGACTCATTTTTGCGAGACGAACAACTTTCTTGTTGAACACTTTTTGCAATTTGCATCATAAAGGCTTCAAAAATACGAAATTCTAGAAAATTACATGACAGGGGCCTAAATGCAATTTCACGGAGGTTAAAACGCAAATTTCCCAATTTTTTTATATATACCTTGAAGTTTCCATTATTTACAAAATTTTTAAAATATTTCCATCCCCTCAAAACGATCCCTCTTTCCATTTTAACATTTTGGTGAAACCATGTCGCGCCGGCGGCTTGCCGGCCATCACTGGCCGGCGCGATAGTCCCAAAAGAAGCATCTGGCCACCGTGTATCTGATGGTGGCTGACGGTGATACTGAAACACTGGTGAACAGCCAGACAATGGAGGAAATCGCACGGTAATGGGTTAGGCGATCCCGACTCCTCGCTTCATTTCATAACCCGAGACATACACCAAATCGAAGCTCTCGGAGAGTACTACCAGTTAGCGGTGATGAATTTTCCGTTCCGTGCATGGTTTCACGCGAAACGAGGAAGAAAGATTCGGATAAATAGTGACCCATGATGAACAATAGCTCCGATCAAAATTCCGTCGATTCCAGCGTGTTCATTGGATTATTTGGTGTCCGTATATGACCTCGAAATCTCGTTAAGACCTCTCGCTAAAAATCCGCTAATTTCAAGTTTTCCACTAAATATTCGGATATTTCCAGTAGTTTCATAGAGTAACGTAATGATATAAAATGAATTGTTTGAGTATTAGTATGTTGAATATGTGCTTTTGGTAGAATCCGAGTGAAAACGGAACGAGTTTGCTCAATCCGATAGAATATATAAGTTTTGGGTAAAAGTGGGTTTTTGCATATAAAGATGTGTTTTGGTTTTGATGATAGTTATGAGTTATTTTTGATATTACGAATATGTTTGGATAAATCCGGGATGGTTCGGAGTTCGAGACATTTCCGTAGCGTTTGCAGACTAGTGGTTTGAAATCGTTTATAATGATGTTTTAATATTTTTGAAACTGAAAGTATTGAAAATGGACTTGATTTGGTTATACCGAAAAGATCAAAGATTTTATCGTAGTTTAGTCGAGAACTCCGTAAGTTGTGATATTTACGGCTTTTCGCTATTTGTTTTGGCAGACTTGATTAGAACCTGGAGTGCTCGCGAAGCCAGGTAAGTAACTCATGAGAGGAATTCTTAATTTCTTGATATGATTGAAGTGTTTAGGATAATACGATGATAGTTAGAGATACTTCTGAGACTGAGTTCGAGAACATGTATCGTTAAATTTATCGACCTCCACTGGTATGGATGTTTAGTTATTGCTATGTTATAAAATGAAGTAATTGACGAGCTCAATGTCTATATGCATGCGTTTATATATTTAAGTGTATGAATGTGTAATGACATGTATATGTGTACGTAAATGAAAAAGTATTTGTATAAGTATTGATACACTTGTTTGTATTGGTATGTGACAATATGCCATGGATAATTTGTGTATGGTGGGTCAAAAAAAGGAATAAGTATTGTTTTATAAATTTATATTTATACGTGTAGATATGTGTTATTGGAATAAGTTTATTAATGACAAATGCATATGATCTAGTTCGAGGGCTGGAAGTTTGTGACTGATTGGATACATATATGAATGGTGAATGTTCACTAATAAGTAAAGGATATGATTTGATCAATAAATGAAGAGATGATAAGACTGTGAGAGTTATGAGATTTGATTTAGTAATAAGATGTATATTCGTATATTTTAAATATATGTATGTATATGAGTATTTGAATGATGTTTGGATTGTTTGTCGTGTATGTGCTTGTGTATGAAAAGTTGTGTGATGAGTTTGGTGTGTCGTGATATGTATGTATTGTTTGATTATGTGCCTTGTGATGTATTGGTTATTAAATGTGCTTCGTGGTTGGTTGTATGATGGTTGTGTGTGTTATTGTGTGTATGTACGTGTATGATGGAACTCGTAGATTATATGGATAATGAATGCTTTTGTGAAATGAATAAATGAATGAATGGATTTAAAAACTAATGTGAGCCTTAGATTTTATAAGGCGCGTTTGTTAAGCTGTATTGGCATGTACGTATTGTTGGGTTACTAGAACATGCCAGGATCTATAAGTCATGATTTTATGTGTGAATAATCAAAGAAGTTGCGGAAAAATAATTACAATGTGTGGATATAAGATGTATGATGTTCAAAACTTTAATCTTTTGTTGAAGCTCCAAGCTATGTCTTTGTGTTCCAAACTCAATGGATTAGTTTCCCTATCACCTTTGTTTGACTCTCTATGTGCTAGCAAGGTTTGATTTTGAAGTAAAATTAATGAAGAGAAAGTTTGAAGTTCACGGCCAAGGGTGAGAAAGAGAGAGCTTCTATTGATTTCTTTGTATTTGTTTCTAAAAAAATTACAACTTATGAAGAAGTCAAAACTCAAAATTGGTATAAGCTTTACCAAAAGAAAAAATAAAGTGTTGGAGGGAAAATGGCAATTAATGCTTCCAACCACTTCCATCACTCAAGTTGAAACTTGATAGACTTGTGATGTAAGTTGGTGGGACCCACTTTAATTCAAAATTCAAGTGGCTTTCTCAACACACTTCGGGCTCAGGTTCGTTTAATCCGATTAAACAAATTTTGCATCATGACGTAATTAAATCCAATTTAATTAAATATTAATGCCTCGCAAAATTATTACAAAATTCGCTCGCGAATTAATTCTAAATTAATTCGTTCACCGGAATTAAAATCCAATTTTAATTCCGTGTCGAAATCTAATTTCAATTAATATATCAAATATATTATTTAATCGATTAATTTCAAATTAATCGTTCTCTTTCTTTTTCTCAAATTTTATCCCAGATAAATTCTTACCATAATTAATCCCAGATTAATTTTCTCTCTCTCATAATTAGTCCCAGATTAATTCTGTTCGAGTCAAACTTTATCGGTGAATCTTTGGGAAGCGACCTATGAGATCTTTGAATATGTTGGCAGCAAATCCGATCGTCGGACTATCCGAACACGTGCGTACCCGGTATCACGTTCTTTCCGATTTACAAGACATGGTTGGCTTCTAGCAAAGCATTGTGCCTACCCAATTCTCTAGAAATATTCTTTTAAGGAATACATAATCTTTACCAGGCATAGTATATTAAGTATTACGTATTATGATCCAGTATCAGATGTCACATGCTAGGCCTGGGGCTGGAAATGTGTCTGTCCCGTACGAAATATATATCGGATCACTAGCAACTAGTCTCTTTAATAGGATAATCATGACCTTGTCATATTATCCCGATAGTTGCAACATATGAGAGTACTAGTTCTGTATCCCTGCGTGATCATCATCTCCATATGACTGAAGTGATACTTCCATCTTGACATCACACCCAATACACTACGATTCTCAATGAATCCAGAAGAGGCATACACAGAACCTGTTAAAGCCCCGGACGAACATAATCAAAGCTTATTGATTGTCGCAAGTATTAGCGATGCAAGTCTCAGGTTAATACCAAATACACCTACCCTGATTCGGATTCCCATAGACACATAGTCATACTACCAATGAGATTCCGATGGGTCTATCCAGAGCGAAGCTGTTTCCGTACCGCCGGTAAACACAACCTTCTATCACACTTGTATAAGTATTCAATATTTAAATACAAGTGCAATACTAGTCTATTCCGCATTATCGATGTCCAGTCTCGATAATACTACGACTATGGATATTTAATGATTAAACCTTTCGTGGATTGATACTGTCTCATATCTTATTAATCTGGAACTAATCATAAGGACTTTTATCATTTATATATATTCAAGTAATCTAAGTACAAAATAATAAAATAACAATTTCCTTTGTCACATAGTTAATTTTTACAAAAACCACAATGTCTTTTACAAATAGTGATGTTATGGGTCATAATTATCCAACAATCTCCCACTTGGCCTATAACCAATCACTCAAGTATCTAACACCTGAACTATGTATATATCGCTTAAACTTTTACTGAGAAATAGCCTTCGTCAGCGGATCTGCAATATTTGCATCTAATGCGACCTTCTCGATCTTCATATCGCCACGACGTATGATCTCACGAATCAGATGGAAACGTCGAAGTACATGCTTGGATCGTTGATGAGATCGTGGTTCCTTAGCGTGCACTATAACCTCTTATTGTCACAATACAAAGGAACGGGCTCAGCTGCTAACGAAGCTACTCATAATCTAATTAGGAATTTACGGATCCAAACTACCTTTTTTGTTGCTTCAGCTGTAGCAATATATTTCGCTTCTGTTGTTGAATCGACAACAGTCTCTTGCCTGGAAGATTTCCAGCTCACTGCTCCGTTATATGTACCCAGATTGTGACATACAATCGTCTTTATCAGTTTGGAAACTTACATCGGTAAACCCAGTTACCTCAAGTTCTCCATCTCCATAGATTAAGAAAGCATCCTTAGTTCGTCTAAGATACTTAACGATGTTCTTAACTGCAACCCAGTGACCATCATTTGGATCGGTCTGATAGCGACTACACATGCTCAAAACATATGAGACATTAGGTCGCGTACATATCATGGTATATATGATAGATCCGACTACATAAACGAACAGAATCCGACTCATGTTATCTCTCTCATCTTCAGTTTTAGTCCTTATATAGAGTGAAGCCATGTGATACTGGCAACAGTCCCCTCTTAGACTGATCCATGTTGAATCTCTTCAATACTTTATCAATGTATGTGCTCTAAGGGAGTCCAAACAACTTTCTAGATCTATCTTGGTAGATCTTTATTCCTAGAATAAAAGCTGCTTCTCCCAGATCTTTCATGGAGAATTTTAATGAAAGCCAAGCTTCACCGATTGTAGCATGGGAATGTCATTTCCCATAAGTAATACATCATCTACGTAAAACAATGAATTTCAGTGCGCTCCTCTCCCACTAACCTTCTTATATACGTAAGGATCATCTTCATTTTGAACGAAATCATATTCTTTTATGATCTCATCAAAATGTTGGTTCCAAGAACGCGATACTTGCTTCAATCCATAAATGGATCGATTTAACTTGCAAACCTTGTTTGCATGTTTTGGTACGATAAAACCGTCAGGCTTTTCATATAAAACATCCTCCACAAGATTTCTGTTAAAGAAAGTGGTTTTGATGTCCATCTACCATATTTCATAATGAAATATACAAAAATAGCAAGCATTATCCGAATAGATTTAATCATGGCAACATGTGACAAAGTTTCTTCGTAGTCGACACCATGTCGTTGACGATACCCTTTCATTATAAGCCTATCTTTGTACGTTTGTATGTTGCCATCCATGTCGGTCTTCTTCTTGAAGACCTATTTACAATCAATAGGCTTTACGCCTTCTGATGCATCAACCAGTGTCCAAACTTGGTTGGTATACATGGAATCCATTTCGGACTTCATGGCTTCTTGCATAAAGCAGAGTCGATATCTTGTATCGCTTTCTCATACTAGCCGATTCGTCTTCCTCAATAAGATTAATAACCACAGAGGTGAGATTAGAAATCCATACCTCTCAAGTTGTTTTCTGACTCTCTCCGACCTACGCGGTTCTTGTGTATTAGAAGATTATGGTACAGTCTCATCCCTGATGAACTGTTCGTGTTTCATTAAAGAATCGGTGTCAGAAATAGTATCACTCAATTTTCATCGAGTTCTACTTTCCTCCCACTTACCACTGCATTTAGGAATTCCTTTTCAAGGAAAACCGCATGTAGAGCAATAAATACCTTATTCTCTTGTGGGTTGTAGAAGTAATATCCTTTGGTTTCCCTAGGATAACCTACAAATAGACACTTATCCCATTTGAGTTCTAATTTTGTACCATCCAAATGTTTAACGTATGCCCAGCAACCCCAAATTTTCAAGAATGAGAAACCCGGTTTCTTTCCTTTCCATATCTCATATGGTGTCTGTTGAACAGACTTTGATGGAACCTTATTCAAAATAAGTATTGCACTGCTCAATGCATCTCCCCATAAGGAAATTAGTAGCTCAGTACGACTCATCATAGACCTTACCATGTCCAACAAAGTTCAGTTTCTTCGTTCGGACACACCGTTTAATTGGGGTGTTCCGGGAGGAGTCCACTGTGAAAGAATACCATACTCTTTCAGGTAATCGAGAAACTCATTGCTCAAGTATTCTCCACCACGGTCTGACCGTAATGTTTAATACTTTTTCTGGTCTGTTTTTCTACTTCGTGTTGAAACTCTTTAAATTTCTCAAAGGTTTCCGACTTGTGTCTCATAAGATACACAAAATCATAACGTGATGCATCATCCATAAAGGTTACGAAGAATTCATATCCACCTCTAGTCTGGTTAGACATGGGCCCATATACGTCACTATGAACGAGGACTAACAGTTCGGTGGCACATGCATCTTTACCGCTAAAAGGTGTTTTATGTATTTTACCCAATAAACAAGATTCACATACGTTATATGAATTTGGATCAAATCCGTCCAAGTACCCACTCTTTGAAAGTGTTGATATACGAGTCTTGTTAATATGTCCCAGACGACATTGCCACATATAAGTTTCATCTTTGTTACTTAATTTAAGCCTTTTGTTTGTCATGTTGCATGTTTGAGATTGATTTATATTCAAAATATAAAGATCATTATTAACATCAGCACTACATATCTCAAAATTATTTTTATAAACAAAACACCATGTGTTTCTGAAAAAAAAGTATACCCACATTGGTTAAGCAAGATACATATATAATGTTACTAATCAAACTAGGTACATAATAACAGTTTGATAGATTAAGTACATGCCTCGAGGGTAGTTCCAAAATATAATTCCCTACAGCCAAAACAGCGACTCTGGTACCGTTTTCATCTCAGAGGTCGATCTCTCCTGAAGCCAGTCTCCTGCTAATCTGCAGAGCTTGCACATCAGTACATATATGAGTACCACAACCAGAATCAAAAATCCAATTTTTAAAACGAGAAGTAGACATGTTTATTTCAATAACAAATATACCTGAAGCTGGTGCCTTTCCGGCCTTCACTTCCTTCATGTACGCCTTGTACTCAGCGCAGTCACGCTTCTAGTGCCCCGTTTGCCACACTGTAGGTAGACATCTTGGGATTTGTCTCTTGCCTTCCCAGAAGACTTTGATGATTTGACCTTGCCCTTTCTTTTCTTCTTCTTCATACCTCTAGAAGCCTTTGGCCAAGCCCTGGCATTCTGAGATGTCGAGCGAAGTGCGCCTCGCACTTCTTGCCTTTTAAAAGCTCTTTTTCTGCCTCTTTCAGCATAGCCATCAACTCTCTAAGATTGTTTTCCTGGTTCATCATATTATAGTTCATGATGAACCCGTACCAACTGTCAAGAAGAGATTGTAAGATCAAATCTTTGGAAGTCTCAGCCTCGAGCTGTCCCAGCATTTGATGTCAGTAATAATCTGTGATACATGGTGCTCAACAGATGTACCCTCTGACATGCGAGAGCGAAATAGCTTCTTCTATAATTCATAACACTGGGATCTAAGGTTAGATCGGTGAAGGTCCTTTAATTTCAACATCATTTCATAGGGATCCAATCCCTTATTTTGACGATGAAATTATGGGGTCATTGCAGCAAGCATGAAGGATTGAGCAGTTGAGTTGTCATCACTGTGAGTCTTCTTTCCGGGCTTAGGCCCGAGAGGTCTCCCTATCGTATAGAGCATCTTCTCGACCCCCAGGATAATCTTGAGTGTAGACACTGTATTTTTGCATAGAAGTCCCTATGATGAGTCTCACATGGAGACACGACCTATTTAAATTATGAAATTCGTGGGAAACGGACGTCGGAAGGGAAGAGTCAGACATTGACATCTTGTTGGATTTAATTCACTTGTTTAGCTTCTGGTTCGCTTGTTTGACCTCTGTTTTAAAACACACCCTTAGTTCAAACCCCCGCAAGTCACACACCAAGCCCACACATCACCAAACCACACACCAAGCCCACTAAACTCATGCCCAAAGAAGACCAACCCACGCCTATCACCTTCTAAAATAAACAAAATCACACATTAAACACATGTTAAAATCAAGACAGATCACATTCCCTAATTAAAATATTCAAATAAAATCTCATCAAATGCTTTCCTAATTCAATTAAATTACCTTAACTAATTAAAAACGATCCAATCAAATAAAATAAAATCATAACCCTAATTAAAGAGATCTTTTCTTTATCACATACTAATTAAGAAGGTACGCCCCATAATTCCAAAATCCTTTCCCTATTCACACAAGGATTACCTCAACCTTTGCATATAAAAAGAAGCCTAAACCCAACCTTCAAACCCTAGCTCATTCTCACGTCCACTCACAAAGAAGAAATAAACCATAATGTTCTAAGCCTCTCTGACCTCATGCCACACTACCATAAATCCAGCCCTCCTTCAACGCACAAAAATCCTCACTGTAATTGCCTCATCACGCTAAATCGACTACCTCTCAAACCAAAACCAGCATTGCCTCACGCCTCACCTTACAAATCAGCCCCCTTCAACACACCATTACCCTTCACGACACAGCCACTACTTCACGCCCCTCACTTCACAAATCTGCCCCTACTTTACATTATATTCACCTCACGAAATAGCCACTACTTCACGTCCCTTACCTCATAAATTTCCCCCCACTTCACACCATATTCATCGACTAAAATGGTCCAGAATTAGTCCCTGAAACAGCCTATGAGATAACCCTTGTACCACCGAAAATACCCCTGAAACACAGCCTCTAACCACTGAAAACATCCCCTGAAATACAACCTCTGACCACCGAAAACAGCCCCTGACTCACGCCAACTACCCCTGAAAACAGCCTCTGACTCAAGCCCAAACTGCCTCTGAAAACAACCCATGACTCACGTCCAAACTGCCCCTGAAAAGAGCCCCTGACTCACATCCAAACTGCCCAGTTTCAGCCTCTGGCTCACGCCCAAACTTCCCCTGAAAATAGCCTCTGACTCACCCCCAAAATGCCTAGTTTCAGCCCCTAGCTCACGCCCAAACTGCCCCTTAAAACAACCCTTGACTCACTCCCAAACTGCCCGGTTTCAGCCCCTGGCTCACGCCCAAACTGCCCCTGAAAACAGCCTCTGACTCACGCCCAAACTGCCAAGTTTCAGCCCATGAACTGCACGCAAATATTCCCCAAAACAACCCCTGAAAACCCGTAAAATCTGCCCTGTAACCCCCAAAACTACATTACCTTAAACCCACAAAACTGTCCAAAAAATCTACCCATATATCACCAAAAATTCTGCCCCGAAACACTGCCTAAATACCGTAGAAAACAGTGAGCAAACAATAGCCCGAAACAGCGAAGCAACGAAGGAAATCTGAAAACCAGTAAATCGTAAAAGTTACGGAGCATCATCCTTTCCGACAATCGTGTAACACACTTTCAAGAGACAGCTTAAGAGGTTAGACCTGAGGGCACCCTTTTTTATTTATTCTCCTTTATTTTTATTTATTTTCTTGTGTTACACATCGCATGATTATTGTTGATTGGTATATGCTATGACCATGGGATGAATGGAATATGTGTTACCTCTTGTGGTTTATCTGATGGAAACCCAGATGTAAATTCCGTAGCCGAATCCGAATGGACGGTAGTGCGGTCTGTACTCGGGATACAATGCCACGTACCGCTTGAGAGACGCACATATTACGTTTCATCCAACCTTGTGTTTGAGCATGATTTAGTCGTTAATATGTTATTTATTTCTTTATGCATGATTTAGTTATTTTCTTTCGCATTAGGAATTTAATTTATGTTTATGTTTATATTGTTATTTAATTATATTGTCGTATTTATTGATTTGTTGTGTTCATGTGATTGCGTGCTTACCGTTATACCGAATTACTTTTATGCATGCAAACTTAGATATAGGATTTAATTTCATGAATGCGAACTAGATATAGGTCATTTTTGAAAATATATGTTGCGTAGATTCGGTTAAGTTATTGCACAAATTATGTCATTACAAATGGCATAATTAAGGGACCATTCCGAACCCAACAGTTTGAGGTCTTCCCTTGCGAGGGGTGAGTGCGACCTTAAATCTTTGTCCCAGTTCACACTGGGTGGCGACTCAATTTTATTCTCCGATTTAGTCTATTGTAGGCTATTTCGTACTCCCGATTAGGCCGCGAGCCTAGAATAGTGTCGCCGATTTCTATGTCCTATAGTTTAGCGACTCCACTGGGATAGATAATTGGCCCCGAAATAATATCTTGTAATGATTATGATTTGTGCTTTAGTTAACGGTGTCTATAGTGGGTTGAGGGGGTTTAATTAAAGGCATCATCAGAGCTTGGTAATGGTTTGGTGTCTTCCTTCATTCACTACTTTTCCATAAAGAAAAGTCGTGAAGGCACCTAGATAATCATGTACCCATGCTTACTGTGAGGGACTAATTTGGAGGACTCGTTGTTTATTCCTGTCACCAAGTGATAATAGCCTAAGAGGCTTGGGTATTTAAGAGAGTTCGCTCCACCCTCCCGCTGGGGAATCTACAACGGTAAATCCATTTGACAGTCAGTCACATATCTTAACTCCTTGGCATGTACCTTAGCGTATAAAAAAGGTGTGCTCATTTGGCCGCTCGGACCTTGAGTGGGGAGACCTAGTTGTGGGCACCCTTCATTGACGAGAGCCTTTTGTCTATACTCTTATAAACCCACGTATGAACTGTAGTTGTAGGACTAATAGAAACTATTCCTTTATATTTGCGTTTAGGACCATTGTCATTTGGATTAAGTTGGACCTTTTGTCATGAGGTATGGGCTTGTTTGGCCATTTAAACTGGGACGAGTCTGTGCTTTATGGCAATTGGGCCAAAAGCTTCTAAAATACCAATGGGCCATTCTATGTTTAGGCCTTTTATCATTTGAATTTGTTTAGCCATGTTATCGCAAAGTGTAAACTTGTTGGGCCTTTTCAACTGGGACAAGTTTGCACCGCGTAATAGCATGGTTGAATGCTTTAAAATGGTAATGGGTCGATTTATATATTCCATACATCGCATGCATCTCACACATCTCATGCATACATGCATCATGTTAATCTCGTGTTTTAAAAGCCATCATAGATACCCGTTGGGTTAGGGAAGAGGGCAGACTTGTCAAAAGGCTGTCAACAAACATGAGCGAATCAGTCAACAAAGGGCCTCGTATGGATCAACCAGAAGCTAGTCTCACTAAGATTACCGAGCAGTTGTAAGTGTTGACCGCCACTATGACCAGTTTGACCACACCCATATAGCCGATAATAGACAGTTCTGTAACCGAAATAGAAAGACCATCAGGAGATCTTTAGGAACCAAGTCCACTCCTTCTAAGGTCGCCCCCATCAGGAAAAGGTGATTCTTTAGTTTCGGTAGACCTTTGTCAGAGGTGTTTAAAGAGCTAAGAAGTAAGGACTCCTAAGTCCCTTAAAACGTAAAACACTTCCAAACCCTGTGCCACGCTACCTTGACCTAAACCTATACTGTTACTTCCACCAGCAAAAAGGCCACAAAACTGAAAAATGCATCCGCCTTAGGCATGAGATCCAGAACCTCATAGACTCCCACAAAATACCTGACCCTGAAAAAGAGAAACCTAACACACAAAGAAACCCCTTACCTAACTATCACTCTGTCCCACCGCCTACCTACATAATTAACTCCGTCCTACCTGACAGCAATGTCCTCCAAACTCACGACCACCAAGCTTTCCACATGAGGGTATGGGGAAACAATAGTAAAGATGAAACAGAGTAGAAAGGGGAAATTAAATGGGAAAAAAATTACAGTACTTAGAGGATTTGATGTCTGAAAAAAGCAAGAGGACGGAAGAAGACAAAGTTGCAAGTTATAGGGATGTTTATTTTCCTGATCTCATTCAATTGTGATGTCACATCCATTAATCATAAGACATTGATTTTGTCTACCCGTTCGAACCTTTTCTTAATAATAATAAAGACGTTCATTTCGCTTACTTACCTGAGTCCATTCCTTTCAAACGACATGAGACAAAAGCATTCAACCTTGGTACCATGATATTCAGCGATACCTAGAACACATAGAACTGTAAAAATTGGGCTGAATAGCCAAAATAACGAAAAACTACAAAGATTGGGCCGACAAACTACCGTACGCCCTCCGGGAATACAGAACATCTGTGAAAGTAACAATGAGAGCCACGCCTTACTCTTTAGTCTACAGAATGGAAGCAGTACTGTCGGTGGAAGTTGAGATACAGTCCATGTAGGTATTAGCAGGAGCAAAGTTATGAGAGCAAGAATGGGCCTCGCAAAGATTTGAACAGTTAGTTCTGCAGGATGAAAAGAGAATGAAGTCCTCACATCACATGCAGATATACCAGAAGAGGTTGGCTCGAGCATTCACCAAAAAGGTGCGTCTCACCAAGATCAGAAAGGGTGACCTGATACTTAAGCAGTCGAAGCCGTCGACGACAGACCCGAAAGGAAAGTTCAGACTCAATTGGGAAAGACCTATATAGTCCAGAAAGTAATGGAAAACGAGACAGTGAGGCTGTCAGACTTGGAAGGGAACGAGTTCACTAAGCCGATCAATGTGGACAGATTGAAGCAGTTTTTGCTTGAGGAAGAGAAGACCGAGCAGTCCACCAGGAGAGCTGGCGGAAGGCCTAACCCAACGGAATAGGAAATTCATTCATGCATGCATGCATACACGTAACGTATTTGTATTTTTTTTTTTTTTTTTTCTGTTTTATATTTACAAGTTTCAAAGAAGAAAAAAAGAAAGTGGCACAGGTGTAGGACACAGAATGTTGACGACGCTGTTCTAGGCTCGCAGCTAGTTGGGAGTACGGGATAGTCCACGAGGGAACTAAACTGGAGAAATAACATGGAGTCGCCACCCGGTGTGAACAGGGACAAAGATTTAAGGCCTCGCACTCACCCCTCGCAAGGGAAGACCACAAACCGTTGGGTTCGGAATGGTCCTTTACTTATGTCACTTGTGATGATATAATTGGTGCAATGAATCAACCGAGTCTACTCAATAATCATGCTCAAGGGTATTTGGATCTAACATGCATTCACTAAATAAATCTTATTCTAAGTTTGCATGCTTGAAAGTAAGTCTTTGAACGACAAACAAGATATCACACAACGAGCATATTGAACTATTGGACCAAAATAAACAAATAACCATTGAAACATAAACATAAACTAAATGAAATATCATGCATAAAAATAACTGAATCATGCTTTAAAAATAAATAATAAATTAAACTCAATCATACTTTAAAAATATAATAAATAACCTATGAACTCTAACATGCTCAAATACACGTTTGGATGGAACGAAACATGTGTCTCTTGAGTGGTACGTGGCGTTGTATCCCGAGTACAAACCGCACTACCGTCCATTCGGATTCGGCCACGGAATTTACGTCCGGGTTTCCATCTTATATACCACAAAAGGGAACACACGTTCCGCCCATCCGACAATCACATCATGCCTCAAACGACTCTCATGCAATGATATTTTAAAAATAAATAAAATAAACGAAAGATAATAAATAGAAGGGTGCCCTCAGGTCTAACCTCTTTTGTCATCTCTCGAAAGCACGTTACACGGCCGTCGGAAAGGGTTGATGTTCCGCAACTTTTCTGGTTACTAACCCAATATTTTCCTCGCTGTTTCGATATTTTAGACTGCTGTTTTCACTCTATTTCGCTGCTATTTTTGTTGTATTTCGGGTCACTATTTTAAGGTAATTAGGGGACTGTTTTACGGGTTATTTAGGGGGTATTGGGCTACGGTTTTTTGTGATATTTGGGGGGAATTTCAGGACAGTTTATGATGCAGTTTTGGGTTATTTTCTGGGCAATTTTAAGGGTCTAATGCTCGGTAAACAGGGCAGTGCAGTGGGGCTATTTGGTGGGGAACGTACGGCAGTTGCTGGCAGGTTTTTTATGCGTGTTTTGTGGTAGTTTGTGGAGAGTTGTGTAGAGGGTAATATGCGTTGATTGTGTTAGGTCAGAGAGCTGCTTTAGTGAGTGGAGGCTGGTGCGTGCAGTGAAGGGAATTGGCGTGAAGGGTTTATGGCAGGCTGCGTAAGTGTGCTAGGCTATATGGGCTATTTGTGGGCTACGTGACTTGGTGATTGGTTGCTGTGTGAGTGACTTGTGGAGTGAAAGAGGCAGTGACGTGCGTTGGTCATGAGGTCTACATGCATGGGTTTACGTGGAGAGGGGCATGTGTTGGTTTGTCAAAGTTGTCGTGTCATGTATTACGTGATGAGAGTTAGGGCAGATTGAGTGGAGTGAGGTGTCACATGAAGAAGGCAAGGGTTGTGTTGCGTGAGGAAGGCAAGGGAGATTGAGTGGGTGAGGTGAGAGTGTCTCTTGCTTTTGTTATCAAATCGTGTGTTTTTTTGTTGAGTGGTGATGAGAGAATGTATTAGGGTTTGATTGAGAGAATGAATGCGTGTGGTTGAGTGAGAATGAGTCAGGGTAGTGGGGATGTTGGCGTGGCGTAAGGGGTATTTGAATCAGAAGGCAGAGAGAGAGATGAGAGGCTAAGGAGATGGATAGTGAGGGAGGCCATTAGGGTTTATTATTTTGTGTGTTTTTTTGTGTGAATCTGCCAGCCAGGGTTTGGTAAGGGGGGTGAATGGTTCTTTTTTTAGGCTAAGGGAGGGGATTTACCTTGTTGGAGAAGGAATATGATTTGTGTGTTTAAGGGGGATATTTTAGTTATTATGTGATAGGAAATCTTTAATTAGGGGAATTGATTTGATTTGTTCTTTTTAATTAAGGATATGATTTATTTAAATGGTAGGTGATTTAATTAATTTAGGAATGTGATTTATTTTGATTTTAATTTAATTTGTGATGGTGATTTAATTTAATTTAATTTAAGTTTCAATTTAATTATTTTAATTTAATTTGTGACACGTATTTTAAATGTTTTAATTATTAATTTGTGAGATGTGTTTGGTGTGTTTTAAAATAGAGGTCCAACAAGCGAACCCGAAGCGAAACAAGCGAGTTAAATTCGACCAAATGCTAATTTCCAATTTTACCCTTCCAATGTCTGTTTCCCGCGACTTTCATGACTAAAGAGGAAGTGCCTCCATACGAGACTCATCATCGGGCTGATATGCAAAAATACAATGCCTACAGTCGCCCCCACTTTGATGGGATTTGTGCAGTGTGTGACAATGACAATTCCTATCAAAGTACGTGCAATGCATTTTTACTTACCTGGCTCGCCAGCTGCCACATGGTCCGCCTGCTGTGTTGAGTTGATATGACGTCGAGGTGCTTCGACCCCTGGTCCATTCCCGAACCGTTTTATGTGTTGTGGTGTGATGAGGTCCATTCCTGAACCGTCACCATATTGTGGTTCATTCCCGAACTGATCTCCATTCCCGGAGTGTTACTGTGATGTGGTGTGATGAGGTCCATTCCCGAACTATCACCATGTTGTGGTCCATTCCCGAACCAATCTCCATTCCCAGAGTGTTACTGTGATGTGGTCCATTCCCAAACCGTGATGAATTTGGGCTTTGTTCCCGAACTTTTGATTATGGGCTTTATTCTCTGGGCTTTGTTCCCGAAATGTTGATTGTGGGCTTTATTCCCGAGCTGTTTTGAAAGTGGGCTTTATTCCCGTTGTGCTGATTGTGGGCTTTATTCCCGAGCTGTATTGATTGTGGGCTTTGTTCCAGAATTGTGTAGAGAGTGGGCTTTGTTCCCTGGGCTAAATATGGGTTTTGTTCCCGGACTTTGCTGAATGTGGGCTTTGTTCCCTTTGTGCTGTATATGGGCTTTGTTCCCGGACTTGCTGAATGTGGGCTTTGTTCCCTTTGTGCTGTATATGGGCTTGTTCCCGGACTTGCTGAATGTGGGCTTTGTTCCCGTTGTGCTGATTGTGGGCTTTGTCCCCGAACTGTGTAGAGAGTGGGCTTTGTTCCCTGGGCTTTGTTCCCATTGTGTTGATTGTGGGCTTTATTCCCGAGCTGTATTGAATGTGGGCTTTGTTCCAGAATTGTGTAGAGAGTGGGCTTTGTTCCCTGAGCTGAATATTGGCTTTGTTCCCGGACTTTGCTGAATGTGGGCTTTGTTCCCTAACTGTGTATCTTTGCCGCTTTTACCTTTTCTTCAGAACCTGCGAATCAAAAATAAAACAAAACAAAGAAATGCACGTGTGTGACATGTATGTATGTATGCATTGATATGTTTCCTATTTCGTTGAGTTAGGTCTTCCTTGTGCTCCTCGGTGTCCTTTACCTAAAACTGTCTTTAATTAAGTTAATTTGGTTGTGCCATACCCGGCATACTAAACCTCATACCTGCGGCGTCTGGTAGTCCATAATATTTCGCATGTCGTACCTGGCGTGCTAACCCCGTACCTCGGGTGTCGAAGTGGTCTAAATGACGTACCTGGCAAGCTAACCTCGTACCTAGGGTGTCGCAGTAGTTTGAATGTCGTACCTGGAAAAACTGATCTGAAGTCTCCATACCTGGAGTGCCGTACCTGGCATGTTGAACTAATGCGGGCCTCACCCCTAGAATTCCATACCCGGCAGAACTGATACTGATCTAATGCGGGCCTCGCCCCTAGAATGCCATTCTTGGCAAGTCTGTTATTGATGCTGGTACTCTCTCTCAACACATTTAGTGCCTCTCTTCGAGATAATCTTGATAGCTAAACATATTTTTGTCCTCAACGGATGCTTCACATCAAAACCAAAGAACCTTCAAAGTACTTGACATAATCATCTCCAATCATCTGAATGGGTGATCTGAAATAGACTCCTAGTGTGTATGTGTAAAGGCTCTTTTGCAGTTTATTCCTTAAGTTAGCCAACTTGATGATTTCGCTTCGGAGAATCAGATCAGTGAGTCTAACCAATCTAGATGTCTTGATCACTCTCTGTGATTACTTCGACATACTCAACATGATATGGTATTCCTCTTTTCTTCTGTCTCTTTCTCTTCATTTAGAAATTTTTCTTTTTTTCTTGACTCAGACACCTACCCTTTAAGGTAGCATTCTCCTCATGGTGGTCCTAATACTCGCCCATGGGTAGCTTCGCGCTTATCAGTTATGGGCGGTCTATTTTTCTATTTTTTTCATCGTAGAGACCTTTTTTTTATTTCTAACCATATCATATATCGTAACATAAGTAAACCAGGGGGGACATCATAGCAAATAGTCATTCATAGCACCGACCCATCATCTCTTTGACTAGTCAGTCATTGTCACCACACAGGCTTCCACTATTGAGATCCCATAATAAAGTGCTCGTAAGTCTACCCCAGAATCAATCCATTCAGAGTACCGGGCGAGAGCACATCTCGCACTTTCGTTTCTAAAGTTTCACCACCCTAAGTAAATATTTTTATCATTGGACTTATATTTTAACTATTGAGGAAAAACTTGAATAAGCAGGCAAACTTAATGTCTTTATTATTAAAAATGCAGGATCAGATAAACTAGGAAAGCGTCTTCATCGTTTACATCATTGCCTTCTACTTGGCCTAATGTTCTTCACTGTTGCTCTCCCTTATTCCCATGTAAGAAGTTTGGTGGCTGAGATTTTGAAGGACAAAGGTCTCGGGTAGGCCAGAGTTGATCATGTAGGTAGGCGAAGGGACGGAGTGATATCCAGTAGGGGGTTCTGGTGTGTGTTGGGTTGTTCCTTTTCGGGGTCAGATATTTTATTGGCGTCGATAAGGTTTTGGATTTCATGTCTAAGGCGGGCGCAATTATCGATGTCATGATATTTTTCTTGATGGAAGTAACAGTACAGGTTTAGGTTGAGGTGTCGTGGCACAGGGTTTGGAAATGGCCTAGGTTTCCAAAGTTTTAGAAGTCATTGCATCTTCAGCTTTTCGAACACCTTTGACAAGGGTTTACCGAGATTGGAGAATCACCTTTTTCTGACGGTAGCGACCTTAGCAGTAGCGGGCTTGGTATCAGAAGGCCCTCCAAAAGTCCTTTTGTTCTGGCCGTAAAACTTTCTATTCTCGGCTTCTTCCTCCTCAATGTCAATGACAGTTTCCCTCAGCTGTCGGAAATCTGCAATCATGGAGGTCATCCTCCTCAGTTTACTGTAAATAGAGGGCTTGGTCCCTTTGATGATCATTTTTATCTGATCCTTCTCAGAAGTCTGGTCTGCTGCATCTTTAAGAGCTGGCTTCTCCAGTGGTCAACATAGTCCTTAAAGCTCTCTTCGGGCTTCTGCTTAGTGTTCTCCAGGTCGCGGAGCGATAAGTCGATCTCTAAGTCGGTAACATACTGCTTCAAGAAGGTATCAGCCAACTCCCTCCAATCTTCCTTAACCTCTTCTCAAGGCTATGATACCAAACACGGGTGCCCCCTCGAGTGACATCCCGAACATCTTCTGGACCTGACGTTTTGACAAGCCCACCGAACTCATCACCGAGACATACTACCTCAAGTGGACTCTCGGGTCTCCGTTCCCATTGAACTTAGCAATATCGGGCATTTTGAAGTGGGCGGGCAACTGCTCCTCAAAAGTCATAGTATCATAGTCCAACAGGTCCTCATTCTTTCCCTTCAACTTTCGGGTAACCGATTCCACTTGGTCCCAAAGCTTCTGCATTTCAGCCTGAGTCCCGGCTATCCTACCAGCGGCATAGTCAGCCAGATCATCATCAAATACCGGAGCATCATCATTCAATCGATTCGGAGGGCTCTCCCGCCTCTCATTCTCAGATCCTCTCGCAGTGCGGGGCACATCCATATTAGACATGGCAGCAGTCAGAGCTTGCAGTTGTTCAGTCATCTTGGCGAAGTTTGCTTCATTTGATCCATTCGGGATCCCTCGTTAACGGATTCGCTCATATTCGCTGAAGGTCTTTTGACTAATCTCCCCTCTTCTCTAACCCAACGGGAATCTATGTTGTCTCTCTTAAGGCCATGTGTCAGTGCATATGTGTGCGATGCATGTAATATATAAAATTATAAAAGAAAGAACTTTAAACTACTGGGCCCATTATCATTTTCAAGTAATCACACCATCGCGCGGTGCAAACTTGTCGCAGTTGAAAAGGCCGCCCAACAGGTTATACTGCGGGGTGATATGGCTAAACTAAATGACTTCAAATGATAAGAGGCCCATTCACAAAAGGCCCACCGGCATTTTAGAAGCTTTTGGCCCAACTGTCAAAGGACATGAACTCATCCCAGTTTAAATGGCCCAACAAGTTCACATCTTTCGACAAAAGGTCCAACTGGATCCAAATGACGGGGGTCCATCAGACACATAATTATAAGATGACTAACTACAGGTTCTTTATGGCTAAGTCTCATAAGTGGGTTCATGGGGCGCGGACAAAGGCTCTCACTGACGAAGGTTTACCCACAACTAGGACTCCCCACTCAAGGGTTCAAGCGACCAAGTGAGCACACCTTTTTTATACCTTACGGTACGTGCCAACGAGTTATGGTGTGTGACTGACTGTCGAATGGACTTCCCATTGTAGATTCCCCAGAGGGAGGGTGGAGCGAGGCTCTCTTAAGTACCCAAGCCCCTTAGGCTCTTATCACTTGGTGACAGGAATAAACAACAGATCCTCCAAACTAGTCTATCACAACAAGCTACAGGTAATGATCATCTAGGTGCCTTCACAACTTTTCCTCGAAAGGTAGTGAATGAAGGAAGACACCCGACCATCACTTAGCTTCAACTAAGCCTTTGATTAACCCCTTCAACCCACTGCAGACACGGTCAACTAATACACAAATTATACACAACACAAGACATGATTTCGAGGCCGATTCTCTATCCCCAGTGGAGTCGCCAGACTGTAGGACACAGAATGTTGACGACGTTGTTCTAGGCTCGCAGCCTAGTTGGGAGTACTGGATAGTCCACGAGGAAACTAAACCGGAAGAGAAGAAATAACATGGAGTCGCCACCCGGTGTGAACCGGGACAAAGATTTAAGGCTGCACTCACCCCTCGCAAGGGAAGACCTCAAACCGTTGGGTTCGGAATGGTTCCTTACTTATGTCACTTGTGATGATAATTGGTGCAATGAATCAACCGAGTCTACTCAATAATCATGCTCAATGGTTTTTGGATCTAACATGCATTCACTAAATAAATCTTATTCTAAGTTTGCATGCTTGAAAGTAAGTCTTTGAACGATAAACAAGATATCACACAACGAGCTTATTGAACTGTTGGACCAAAATAAACAAATAACCATTGAAACATAAACATAAACTAAACGAAATATCATGCATAAAAATAACTGAATCATGCTTTAAAAATAAATAATAAATTAAACTCAATCATACTTTAAATAATAAATAAATAACCTATGAACTCTAACATGCTCAAATACACGTTTGGATGGAACGAAACATGTGTCTCTTGAGTGGTACGTGGTGTTGTATCCCGAGTACAAACCACAATACCGTCCATTCGGATTCGGCTACGGAATTTACGTCCGGGTTTCCATCATATATACCACAAAAGGGAACACATGTTCCACCCATCCGACAATCACATCATGCCTCAAACGACTCTCATGCAATGTATTTTAAAAATAAATAAAATAAATGAAAGATAATAAATAGAAGGGTGCCCTCAAGTCTAACCTCTTTTGTCGTCTCTCGAAAGCGAGTTACACGGTCGTCGGAAGGGTGATGTTCCGTAACTTTTCTTGTTTACTAACCCAACATTTTCCTTGCTGTTTCGCTGTTTTAGACTGTTGTTTTCACTCTGTTTCACTGCTCTATTTGTTGTATTTCGGGTCATTGTTTTAAGGTAATTAGGGGACTGTTTTGCGGGTTATTTAGGGGGTATTGGGCTACGATTTTTTTTTATTTGGGGGGGAATTTCAGGACAGTTTATGATGTAGTTTTGGGTTATTTTCTGGGCAGTTTTAAGGGTCTAATGCTCGATAAAGAGGGCAGTGCAGTGGGGCTGTTTGGTGAGGGAATGTACGGCAGTTGCTGGCAGGTTTTTTATACGTGTTTTGTGGTAGTTTGTTGAAAGTTGTGTAGAGGGTAATATGCGTTGATTGTGTTAGGTCAGGGAGCTGCTTTCTTGAGTGGAGGCTGGTGCGTGCAGTGAATGGAATTGGCGTGAAGGGTTTATGGCAGGCTGCGTGAGTGTGCTAGGCTGTATGGGCTATTTGTGGGCTACGTGACTTGGTGATTTATTGATGTGTGAGTGACTTGTGGAGTGAAAGAGGCAGTGACGTACATTGGTCATGAGGTCTGCATGCATGGGTTTACGTGGAGGGGCATGTGTTGGTTTGTCAAAATTATCGTGGCCTGTTTGTGTGAGGGAGTTAGGGAAGATTGAGTGGAGTGAGGTGTCGCGTGAAGAAGGCAAGGGTTGTGTTGCGTGAGGAAGACAAGGGCAGATTGAGTGGAGTGAGGTGTCTCTTGCTTTTGTTATCAAATCGTGTGTTTTTTGTTAAGTGGTGATGAGAGAATGTATTAGGGTTTTGGTTGAGAGAATTGTATGTGTGTGTTGAGTGAGAATGAGCCAGGGTTGTGGAGATGTTGGCGTGGCGTAAGGGTTATTTGAATCAGAAGGCAGAGAGAGAGATGAAAGGCTAAGGGAGATGGTAGTGAGGGAGGCCATTATGGTTTATTATTTTGTGTTTTTTTTTTGTGAATCTGCCAGCCAGGGTTTGGTTAAGAGGGGTGAATGGTTCTTTTTATAGGCTAAGGGAGGGGATTTACCTTATTGGAGAAGAAATAGGATTTGTGTGTTTAAGGGGGATTTCTTTTAGTTATTATGTGATAGGAAAATCCTTAATTAGGGGAATTGATTTGATTTGTTCTTTTTAATTAAGGATGTGATTTATTTAAATTGGTAGGTGATTTAATTAACTTAGGAATGTGATTTATTTTTATTTTAATTTAATTTGTAAAGGTGATTTAATTTAATTTAATTTAAGTTCAATTAATTTGTTTTAATTTAATTTGTGACACGTATTTTAAATGTTTTAATTATTTAATTTGTGAGATGTGTCTGGTGTGTTTTAAAATAGAGGTCCAACAAGCGAACCTGAAACGAAACAAGCGGAGTTAAATCCGACCAAATGCTAATTTCCAATTTTACCCTTCCAAAGTCCGTTTCTCGCGACTTTCATGACTAAAAAGGTAGTGCCTCCATACGAGACTCATCATCGGGCTGATATGTAAAAATACAATGCCTACAACAGGTAAGCCAATCAGAAGCCGCAACAGTACAGTATCATCAGTTTCAGAAATTTCGAGAAGGAATCCCAGGGTTGAGGCCCATATCAGTGTTAGTTTCGGGGATGAGTCACAGGGTTGAGGCCCACAACAGTATCAGTTTCGGGGATGAGTCCCAGGGTTGAGGCTTATAACAGTGTCGATTTTGGGAAGGAATCCCAGGGGGCGAAGCCACATTATCAATAGTGGAAATGAAGAATTTCGTGGAGTGAGTAAGTGAAAAAAAAAAGAGAGAGAGATCAGTCTTTGATGGTTAGGCATATGCCCGGTGATGATGACATGTTTGCTGTAGGGAGGGAGAAACCTTAGAAATGATGAGTGCGAGATGTGCTCTCATCCCGGGATTATGAGTGGTTGATCTCGACTAGACTCACGAGCATTCAATTACGAGATCTTAGCAGTAGAGGCCTGAGTAGTCGGCAAGATGACTAGTCAAAGAGATGGCGGATCAGTGAATGACCATTTGCCTAGATGTCTATCATGGTTTACTTATGCTACGATATATGATATGGTTGGAAATAAAGAAAAAGTCTCTGAAAAGAAAAGAAAAATAGACCACCTATAACCGATAAGCGTGAAGCTACCCATGGGTGAGTATTAGGACCACCATGAGGAGAAATGCTACCTTAAAGGGTAGATGTGTAGAAAAAAGAGAAAAGAAAAGAAAAGAGAAAAAGAAAAAAAAAAAAGAAAAAAAAAAAAGAAAAGAAAAAAAAAAAAAGAAAGTACAAAAGAAAAAGAAGAGACGAAAGAAAAAAGAAGAAAAAACCATATCATGTTGAGACGAGAAGTGAAAGTGATCACAGAGTATGATCAAGACATCTCGGTTGGTTAGACCCACCGATCCAATTCTCCGAGACAAATCATCGAGTTGGCTTACTTAAGGATTAAGCTGCGAAAGAGCCTTGGCACACACACACTAGGAGTCTAGTTCAGATAACTCATACAGATGATCGGATTTGAGCATATTAAGTACTTTGAAGGTTCTTTGGTTTCGACGCGAAGCATCCGTTGAGGACGAAAATATGTTTAGCTATCAGGACTATCTCGTGAGAGGCAATACAACATGTTGATATGCAACACCACATCAGTATCAGTTTGGGGACGAGGCCTACATCAGTATCAGTCCGGGGGCGAGAACCACATCAGTATCAGTTTGGGGCGAGGCCCACATCAGTATCAGTCTGGGGGCGGGCCACATCAGTATCAGTTTGGGGTTGAGGCCCACAACATTAGTATCAGTTTGGGGTTGAGGCCCACATCATCAGTATCAGTTTTTGGGGATGAGTCCTAGGGTTGAGGCCCACACATCATCAGAAAGCCAGGAATGGCACTCCGAGAATGGAGCACAGTTCGGGAATGGCACTCCGAGAATGGAGCACAGTTCGGGAATGAACAAGTCGGGAATGGCACTCCGAGAATGGAACAAGGTTCAGGAATGAACAAGCTGGGAATGGCACTCCGAGAATGGAAAAAGGTTTGGGAATGAATAAAGCTGGGAATGTCACTCCGAGAATGAAGCACAGTTCGGGAATGAACAAGCCAGGAATGGCAATCCGAGAATGGAGCACAGTTCAGGAATGAACAACCCGGGAATGGCACTCTGAGAATGAAGCAAGGTTCGGGAATGGAGCACGTCACAGTAATGGTTTGGGAATGGACCACCTCACAATAATGGTTCGGGAATGGACCACCTCACAGTAACGGTTCGGGAATAGACCACATCACAACAACAGTTCGGGAATGGACCATATCATAGCAACGGTTCGGGAATGGACCACCTCACAGTAATGGTTCGGGAATGAACCAGGGGTCGAAGCACCACACCACCATATCAACTTAGTTCAGAGCAACAGGCAAGTCAAGCGGCAGCTGGCGAGCCAGGTAAGTAAAAATGCATTACATAAACTTTGATAGTATTGTCATTGTCACACACTGCACAAGTCCCATCAAAGTGGGGGTGACTATAGGCACTGTATTTTTGCATATAAGTCCCTATGATGAGTCTCACATAGAGACACTACCTCTTTAAATTGTGGAAGTCACGGGAAACAGACGTCGGAAGGGAAGAGTCAGACATTGACATCTTGTTGGATTTAATTAACTTGTTTAGCTTCAGGTTCGCTTGTTGGACCTATGTTTTAAAACACACCCTTAGCCCAAATCCCCGCAAGTCACAACAAATCCCACACATCACCAAACCACACACCAAGCCCACCAAAATGGACCAAAATCACACCCAAAGAAGACCAACCCACGCCCATCAACTTCCAAAATAAAAAAAAATCACACATTAAACACATGCTAAAATCAAGACAAATCACCTTCCCTAATAAATGATTCAAATAAAATCTCATCAAATGCTTTCCTAATTCAATTAAATTATCTTCACTAATTAAAAAAGATCAAATCAAATAAAATCAAATCATATCCCTAATTAAAGAGATCTTTTCCCTATTCACACAAGGATTACCTCAACCTTTGCCTATAAAAAGAAGCCTAAACCCAACCTTCAAACCCCTAGCTCATTCGCACGTCCACTCACAAAAAAGAAATAAAACATAATGTTTAAGCCTATCTGACCTCACGCCACACTGCCACAAATCCAGCCCTCCTTCCACGCATAACAACCCTCACTGCAATTGCCTCTTCACGCTAAACCGGCTACCTCTCAAATAAAAACCAGCCTTGCCTCACTCCTCACCTCATAAATCATCCCCCTTCAACAAGCCATTACCCTTCACGACACAGCCACAACTTCAAGCCCCTCAACTCACAAATCTGCCGTACTTTACATTATATTCACCTCACGAAACAGCCACTACTTCACGCCCCTTACCTCACAAATTCCCCCCCACTTCACACCATATTCACCAACCAAAACAGTCTAGAAACAGCCACAGAAACAGCCCCTGAAATAGCCCTTGTAACCACCAAAAATACCCTGAAACACTGCCTCTGACCACCAAAAATAGCCCCTGAAACACAGCCTCTGACCACCGAAAAAAACCCTGAAACAAAGCCTCTGACTCACTCCCAAAATGCCCATGAAAACAGACCCTGACTCACGCCCAAAATGCCCCTGAAAACAGCCTCTGGCTCACGCCAATACTGCCCCTGAAAACAGCCTCTGACTCATGCCCAAACTGCCCAGTTTCAGCCCCTGGCTCACACCCAAACTGCCCCTAAAAATAGCCCCTGACTCACTCCCAAACTGCCCAATTTTAGCCCCTGGCACATGCCCAAACTGCCCCTGAAAATAGCCCCTGACTCACGCCCAAGCTGCCCAGTTTCAGCCCCTGGCTCACGCCAAACTGCCTCTGACTCGCGCCCAAACTGCCCAGTTTCAACCCCTGGCTCACGCCAAACTGCCCCTGAAAACAGCCTATGACTCACTTCCAAACGGCCCAGTTTCAAACCCTGAACTGCACACAAATATTCCCCAAAATAGCCCCTGAAAACCCACAAAATCTGTACTATATAACCTGTAACATCCCGCCTAGGACAGGATGCTACCGGTAGGAGACAGGCTAAACCTACCTCCATAAGCCTCTTATTCTGACGAAATTTCGGCATGATATATTCGTAACATCATGCAAATTGGCTTATATCCAGCACCATGAGACAACCTGCTCAAACAAACTCAACAAATATGCAAATCACTTGGCCTCCGGCCAGAACTCAAAGTAAAACTACATTATTACTTAATTTTTACATAAGAGATACAAATATAAATATAAAAAACAAGGGTCGTGAGGACCCATAACTCGACCCAGGACTCTCTTGACTTCCTTGACTGTAATTGGGGCGATCCACTGTCTTTAAAGTCTTCACCAAAATCCTGCTGGTTTAGAAGGCTGTTAGTGACCTGGAAAACTAACAAACTCATATAGTGTGAGTCATAATGTCTCAGTAAGTAATCATGTACATAACTTAAACATCAACCACACACAAAATTTGAAATCCCAATTTGAATTTACTTGAAATGTCTATATGCCCAAGCAACTAAATATTAAGTGTGAGCTAATTATCTAGATTTACCCCTTTACAAACGTGTTACCTGATACTAATCCTCTTATCTGATTTCTCACATACTTTGAAATATGTTTATCGTTTATGGTTTAAACATCTAAATATATATACATATAAACATCAAGTTTTCATATCACTGATAGCTATGTTACTTTTTAAAACTTCTTTCGTCTGATCACATATATATCTCATGTCTGTTTACTAGTTATATTTTCATATATTCATAATGTTCGAGTCAAGTTTCTATTTCAATGACAACATATCAAAACTCTTCACGCTTTTACTCGCACTGTGCTACTCAGCTATCCTTCAACTATCTTATTTATTCTTTGTCAATTAGGTTGGGACACTTATTATAGTTATCTTTCTCTTATTTCATTGAAATATCATAAAATCGGTAATATAAAATATCATTTCTTACTCTCAACTGCCATCAATCACGTACCCATATATATACATAGAGTCAAGTTATCTTACCTCAATGCTCTCTATAAAAAAAACTCATTGTATGTAGACATACAATACATTTAAACATCCGTCATATAATTATATGAATGTGATCATGCTGTCATATATTAACATCAACTATTTGCATCTCAGATGAATTATTAGAATACATGAATTATATGTAATATTTGTAAACCATATCTACCTTAACATATTATGCCTTTAGAAAATGAATTTTGAAAACCCTTTCTGAATAACTCTTTTCTTAAAGCTTCTTTCTTAAAACTCTTTGCTGAAAAATTAACTTGAAAACTGGTTTCTGCTTTAGAATTCTGAATCTCTTATAAAACTGATGTTTCTGGAAACTTTCTTTTCTAAAAAGCTCTTTCTGAAAGCTGTAACTGAAAACTGAAATCTGAAAAACTATTTCTAAATTCTGTTTCTGAAAACTGTTTACTAAAACTGAATTCGGAAAAATGGATACATTAAATCTGAAAACTATGTACTGAGAGTCTGAAAACTGAAAACTGCTCTACGTCCAGGACCATAACTCAACTGGGCGTCTCTATACACCAGGACCATAACTCAACTGGGCATCTCCGACTGGTGGTCCTCTACGCCCAGGACCATAACTCAACTGGACGTATCTCACCACAAACTGGAACGGGGGGTGCGGATCAATGCTACCACCTAAGCTCTAAAACCAGGATTTCAGGGATCTGTCAACCCTAGTCCTGCTCAAGGATCTGAGAGCGTCCCTTTAGTCCTCCACATGTGCACATGTCCCTGAATCCGTCAATTCCAACTGTATCTCAAGTTACATACTGGGGTGAGGTTTTACCTCATGCCCTGAAAACCATATAATCATAATATGTATCTTAAAACTGAAAGGAAACTTTTTCTGAAATATATTGTCTTTCAAAACATTTGAAATATTTCTTTGAAACATTTGAATTCTTTGAAAAACATTCTTATCTTTTGCTCAAATGCTGAAAACTTTGACAAACACACACTCATGCTCATGCATATATGTATTTCTCATGCTCCTTTCTACTTTAGCCATGATTCCATCTATAATGATCTTAAAAACTATATGCTCAAAATATCAACAGAATACTTGCTCAAACTGAAACATGTTAAATTCATCTTACATTCATATTACCAACGAAGTAAATTTACATATATTTCTAATACTATCTTACTAATTCCATACTTATACCTGTATACGCGTTAAAACTCAGATACTACATCACTTTATGCACATACAATAACTTTTATTCTTTCAAATCGTTTAACTGATCTCTAGGCTTATAGTATTTATAAACTATTTACTCTTTTACTCACATAAACATGCTCTTCATAATCCTTACGGCACATATCTCTATTATATAACTAAGAATTTACTCACATGTAATTACTTTCTTACAAACCATCATTCTTTAAACTTTAATCCCATTCCCTAAGGTGTAGTTTCTACAACCCCCAAACCCAAGTCTCAATATATTATATTATAAACATTACCTTATTCGTATGCTCTATCTATGTGTGTGTATATATATATATATATACTGATTTATACCTACATATGTATCTCTTTATTTTTATAGAATCATGCTTATCTTTTGCTCATACACCTGCTTACTTCTTCTACATTCATCTTTATATATAGGTTTTATACATATAACTATATACAACTTTATTATATTACTGATCTCGAACAACGCTAAATTTCTAAAGTATTCAAAGTATGCGTTACTTTCCTGGTTTTGCAGACACCCCTAACCTGGGTCCGATCTGTCAAAATAAATAACAAAACACAGTCAGAACCGCTATTTTCGGAACTCTCAATTCATCTATACTAAACTTCCGGACTTTCCCGAAATACACGAATCCTCTCTGATTCTACCGTTCAAACTTCATTACTATAATATATGCACATATACTATTCTAAACTAGCTAAATGGCTCAGATTTTCATTTTACGCGTTTGCGGTAAAACTTACGGAAAAGTTTCCGTAAACGCTAAGGAAGGGTCTCGAACCCTCCGAACTAATCCAGAATTACTCAATTACTCTCGCAACATCATAATTATATCATATTCAGAATTACGGTCATCTATGCTCGGTCGCCGGAGAAACTCTGTTTTACCGAAACTCGTTAATTCTACCGGATCATTCAAATCTAATTCGTTTATCCCCGGATTCTACCACATTTATCGTTTTTAACATATTTAAGCACACCCAATTCATTTCATGCTAATTCACTAAACTACGGAACTACTAAAAGCATCCGAATATAAAACTTTAAACTTTAAAATAATAAATTCTAAGAGGAGAGTCGTACTGAAATTCCAAGGCCATATTCGGACTCCCATCGGCCATATGAATGCGCTGGTGTCGTCGAAATTCCGATCGAAGTTACTGTTCATCTGGGTCTACTATTCATGTGCCGCTTTCTTCCTCATTTCACGTGCAACCGGCTGTTGTTCGGCAAAATCGACTCCGTACACTCGTAGTACTCATCGAGGGCTTCGATTCGGTAGGTGGCTCAGGCCATGAAATGAGCCGATGAGCCGGATCCGTCAAACCCATTCGCGCCACTATCCTTCACCGTTTTCTCACCGTCGCCGGTTCCGTTGGACGATCACGGGCCACCGGTTTGCTCCCCATCACCGGACGATCAGATCCCCACCGGTGCGCTGCTGCATCTTCGGTCAGGTCACCACCGGTGCCACTCCTGCCCTCTCTCGCTCCTCACGCCGTTTCCCCCCATTTGTTTTCCTCATTTTTCGGTATTTGCTTACTGATAATAATAATAATAATAATAATAATAATAATAATATTACAAATATCTTATCTCAACATTTACCAAAATGCCCCCACCTATAAGGGTAATTTCAGAAATCATCACTTTTGAAGCCCTTCTGACGCGATTCTCGAAATGTGTTCAACACGAAAGTTTGTCCATCTCCGAAAAATGAGTCTGATGGTTCAAGAATCAACTCTATCAGAGTTTATTTTCTAATTTCGTGATGAAAACTGTAAACTTTACGCGTAATAAAAATATCACGTAACTGATTCCTGGAGACGACGCATCTTCTGATGCGATAACTCATCACTTTGTATTATTCCAACCCATATAACATCGCTTGAACTCTTATTCTTCATTATCATCTTACTCTGAGACTAAAACGTCAATCCAGGAATCTTCTAGAACAACCCCGAAAATCTGGGATGTTACATTCACCCCTCCTTATAAAAATTTTGTCCTCGAAATTTCTCCATCCCTATAACTGCTGATCCGAACTTGGTCGAATGTGCGAAAACTATCTTACTCTAAACTTCACAGATATAACTTCTCTGTCTCAACTGTTAACTAATCACTATTTATAAGCTGGGATCCATAACGGCTCATCTACTGCTTTAATCTGACTATATTGGTCTGTTTCTCATCCTGACTATACTGATCTAGTTCTTATATCTAGCTATATTATTCTGATTCTTATCTCAAGTCCTCTAGCCTCACAAGGGCCCTATACTGGTTCTATCTCATTTATGCTAGTTCTCCGATCTAAAAAGGGTCGCAGAAATACTAACTTAAATTAATCTCCTTCCATACGGAGATAGCTAAACCATGTACAACAAATGAGTTACCCATGGACTCATATTCAAGCAAACAAAACACTGAATAAAAGAATCAAATCATATCGAACAATCATAGAAGATACATACAAAGACCTACGTGGTCTTTACCCTACTGAAGACAATCTCCGACAGTCGGATCCCCCAATTGCAGTCACTGACTTCTAGACTATGCTACTGAATCTGACTCTTAAACCATGCTCTGATACTAACATTGTAACATCCCGCCAAGGCTAGGATGCTACCGGCAAGAGACATGCTAACCCTACCTCCATAAACCTCTATTCTGACGAAATGTCGGCATGATGTATTCGTAACATCATGCAACCTGGCTTATAGCCAACACCATGAGACAACCTGCTCAAACAAACTCAACAAATATGCAAACTCACTAGGCCTCAGGCCTGAACTCAATGAACAAAAGTAAATCACTTGGTCTCCGGCCAGAACTCAAAATAAAACTACACTATTACTTAACTTTTACATAAGAGATACAAATGTAAATACAAAAACAAGGGCCGTAAGGACCCATAACTCGACCCAAGACTCTCTTGAATTCCTTGACTGTAATTGGGGCGATCCACTATCTTCAAAGTCTTCACCAAATCCTGCTGGATCAGAAGGCTGTTAGTGACCTGCAAAACTAACAAACTGATATAGTGTGAGTCATAATGACTTAGTAAGTAATCATGTATATAACTTAAACATCAACTACACACAAAATCTGAAATCCCAATTATGAATTTACTTGAAATGTCTATATGCTCAAGAACCTAAATATTAAGTGTGAGCTAATAATCTAGATTTACCCATTTAAAAACGTGTTACCTAATGCTAATCCTCTTATTTGATTTCTCACATACGTTGAAATCTGTTTATTGTTTATGGTTTAAACATCTTAATATATATACATATAAACATCAAGTTTTCAGATCACTGATAGCCATGTTGCTTATTAAAACTTCTTTCGTCTGGTCACATATATATCTCATGTTCTGTTTACTAATTATATTTTCATATATTCATAATGTAAGAGTCAAGTTTCTATTTCAATGACAACCTTATCAAATCTCTTCACGCTTTTACTGTGCTACTCAGCTATCCTTCAACTATCTTATTTATTCTTTGTCAATTAGGTTGCGACACTTATTATAGTTATCTTTCTCTTATTTCATTGAAATATCATCAAATCGGTAATATAAAATATCATTTCTTACTCTCAACTACCATCAATCACATACCCATATATATACATAGAGTCAAGTTATCTTACCTCAATGCTCTCTGAAAAATACTCATTGTATGTAGACATACAATACATATAAACATCTGTCATATATTTACATGAATGTGATCATGCTGTCATATATTAACATCAACTATATGCATCTCAGATGAATTATTAGAATACATGAATTATATGTAATATTTGTAAACCATATCTACCTTAACATGTTATGCCTTTAGAAATGCATTTTGAAAACCCTTTCTGAATAACTCTTTTCTGAAAGCTTCTTTCTAAAAACTCTTTGCTGAAAAATTAACTTGAAATTGGTTTCTGCTTTAGAATTCTGAATCTCTTATAAAACTGATGTTTCTGGAAACTTTCTTTTCTAAAAAGCTATTTCTGAAAGCTGTAACTGAAAACTGAAATCTGAAAAACTATTTCTAAATTCTGTTTCTGAAAACTGTTTACTAAAACTGAAATCTGAAATCTGGATACATTAAATCTGAAAACTATGTACTGGGAGTCTGAAAGCTGAAAACTGCTATACATCTAGGACCATAACTCAACTGGACGTCTCTATACACCCATGACCATAACTCAACTGGGTGTACTTTATGCCTAGGACTATAACTCAACTAGGCATCTCTGAACTGGTAGTGCTCTACAAACTGGAACTGGGGGTGCGGATCAATGCTACCACCCAAGCTCTGAAACCAGGATTTCGGGGATCTGTCAACCCTAGTCCTGCTCAAGGATCTAAGAGCGTCCCCTCAGTCCTCCACATGTGCACATGTCTCTGAATCCGTCAATTCCAACTGTATCTCAAGTTACATACTGGGGTGAGGTTTTTACCTCATGCCCCGAAAACCATATAATCATAATATGTATCTTAAAACTAAAAGGAAACTTTTTCTGAAATATATTGTCTTTCAAAACATTTGAAACTTTTCATTTGAAATATTTGAATTCTTTGAAAACATTCTTATCTTTTGCTCAACTGCTGAAAACTTTAACACACACACACTCATGCTCATGCATATATTTATTTCTCATGCTCCTTTCTACTCTAGCCATGATTCCATCTATAATGATCTTACAAACTATATGCTCAAAATATCAACAGAATACTTGCTCAAACTGAAACATGTTAAATTCATCTTACATTCATATTACCAACGAAGTACATTTACATATATTTCTAATACTATCTTACTAATTCCATACTTATACCTGTATACACGTTTAAACTCAGATACTACATCACTTTCTGCACATACAATAACTTATATTCTTTCAAATCGTTTAACTGATCTCTAGGCTTATAATATTATAAACAATTTACTCTTTTACTCACATAAACATGCTTTTCATAATCCTTACGTCACATATCTCTATTATAAACTAAGAATTTTACTCACATGTAATTACTTTCTAACAAACCATCATTCTTTAAATTTTAATCTCATTCCTAAGGTGTAGTTTCTACAACCCCCAAACCCAAGTCTCAATATATTATATTCATAAACATTAGCTTATTCGTATGCTCTATCTATGTGTGGTGTGTTTATATATATATATATATATATATATATATATATATATATATATATTGGTTTATACATACATATGTATCTCTTTACTTTTATAGAATCATGCCTATCTTTTGCTCATACATCTGCTTACTTCTTCTACATTCATCTTTATATATATAGGTTTTATACATATAACTATATACAACTTTATTATATTACTAATCTCGAACAACGTTAAATTTCTTAAGTATTCAAAACATGAGTTACTTACCTGGTTTTGCAGACACTCCTAACCTGGGTCCGATCTGTCAAAATAAGTAACAAAATACGGTCAGAACCGCTATTTGCGGAACTCTCAATTCATCAATACTAGACTTCCGAACTTTCCCGGAATACACGAATCCTCTCTGATTCTACCGTTCAAACTTCATTACTCTAATAGATGCACATATACTATTCTAAACTAGCTAAATGGCTCAGATTTTCATTTTACGCGTTTGCGGTAAAACTTGCGGAAAAGTTTCCGCAAACTCTACGGAAGGGTCTCAAACCCTCCGAACTAATCCAGAATTACTCAATTACTCTCGCAACATCATAATTATATCATATTCAGAATTACGGTCATCTAGGCTCGGTCGTGCGAGAAACTCTATTTTACCGGAAACTCGCTAATTCTACCGGATCGATCAAATCTAATCCGTTTCTCCCCGGATTCTACCACATTTATCGTTTTAACATTTTAAAGCACATCTAATTCATTTCATGCTAATTCACTAAACTACAGAACTACTAGAAGCATCCGAATATAAAACTGTAAACTTTAAAATAACAAATTCTAAACGGAGAGTCGTACCAAAATTCCGAGGACATATTCGGACTCCCATCAGCTATACGAACGCGCTGGTTTCGTCAGAATTTCTATCAGAGTTACTATTCGTCTGGGTCTACTATTCACATACCATTTTCTTCCTCGTTTCATGTGCAATCGACCGATGTTCGGTAAAATCGACTACGCACACTCATAGTACTCCTCGAGGGCTTCGATTTGGTAGGTGGCTTGGGCCGTGAAACAAGCCGATGAGCCGGATCCGTCAAACCCATTCGCGCCATTGTCCTTCACCGATTTCTCACCGTCGCCAGCTTCGTTGGACGATCGCCGGCCACCAGCTTGCTCCCAGTCTTTGGAAGATCAGATCCTCACCGGTGCACTGCTGCATCTCCGCCAGGTCGCCGCCAGCGCCACTCCTTCCCTCTCTCTCTCCTCACGCTGTTTCCTCTTTTTTTTTCTCATTTTTCGGTATTTTCTTACTGCTAATAATAAATAATAATAATATTATTATTACAGATATCTTATCTTAACATTTACCAAAATGCCCCCACCTATAAGGGTAATTTCGGAAATCATCACTTTTGAAGCCCTTCTAGCACAATTCTCGAACTGTGTTCAACACGAAAGTTTTCTATCTCGGAAAAATGAGTCTGATGGTTCAAGAATCAACTCGATGGGAGTTCGTTTGCTAATTCCGTGACCAAAACTGTAAACTTTACCCATAATAAAAATATCGCGTAACTGATTCCTCGTGACGACACGTCTTCTGATGCGACAACTCATCACTTTATATTATTCCGACCATATGACATTGCTTGAACTCTTATTATTCATTATCATCTTACTCCGAGACTAAAACGTCAGTTCAGAAATCTTCTAGAACAGTCCCGAAAATCTGGGATGTTATATAACCCCCGAAACTGCACTGCCTTAAACCCGTAAAACTGTCCAAAAATTTTGCCTCGAAACAATGCCTAAATACCGTAGAAACAGTCAGCAACAGTAGCCGAAATAGTGAAGCAACAAAGAAAATCTGAAAACCAGTAAATCGGAAAAATTACGGAGCATCATCCCTTTCGACAACTGCGTAACGCGCTTCCAAGAGACGACTTAAGAGGTTAGACCTGAGGGCACCCTTTTTATTTATTCTCCTTTATTTTTATTTATTTTCTTGTATTACTTCGCGTGAGTATTATTGATTGGTATATGATATGACCATGGGATGAATAGAATATGTGTTACCTCTTGCGGTATATCGGATGGAAACCCGGATGTAAATTTCGTAGCCGAATATGAATGGACGGTAGTGCGATCTGTACTCGAGATACAATGCCACGTACCGCTTGAGAGACGCACATATTTCGTTTCATCCAATCTTGTGTTTGAGCATGATTTAATCGCTAGCATGTTATTTATTTCTTTATGCATGATTTAGTTATTTGCTTTCGCATTAGGAATTTAATTATGTTTATGTTTAGATTGTTATTTATTTATATGTTGTGTTTATTGATTTGATGCATTCATGTGATTGCGTGCTTATAGTTATGCCGACTTACTTTTATGCATGCAAACTTAGATATAGGATTTACTTTCATGAATGCGAACTAGATATAGGTCATTCTTGAATACATATATTGCGTAGATTCGGTTAAGTTATTGCATAAATTATTTCATTACAAATGGCATAAGTAAGGGACCATTCCGAACCCAATAGTTTGAGGTATTCCCTTGCCAGGGGTGAGTGCGGCCTTAAATCTTTGTCCCAGTTCACACTGGATGGCGACTCCATTTTATTCTTCGGTTTAGTCTCTTGTAGGCTATTCCGTGCTCCCGATTAGGCCGCGAGCCTAGAACAGCGTCACCGATTTCTGTGCCCTACACTGAGGTTCATATCCCAGTCAGGAAATTTCGCACCATTAAAGACATTTTCGACCATGATAATGTCTCTAACGTTGATTTTTCCGGCCATCTTAATTACAATAGTCTAACTATTCAATTAACGATTTTGGGTATAGTTCCAACTAATAAATATATAAGATGATGAAATAATTTGAAAGCGCGTATCTAGCAAGTATTTAAACGGAATTACAAATTCAATACTGGCCTCCCATTATTTTTCGGCTCCTCTATTGAGTACTCGGGAAACCTAGTTTCCTAGTGGGCTAGGATCCCGTTAAATAACACACAACCTTAACTTTGGCCAACAAGCTATATGATATTTAAATAGGTAGATCTCTACGATTAATTGGATCTCATCCAATTGTTAGATCCGGTAGGTGGACCTCCAAGTCTGAAACATATATACAATATATATGCCAATATATCTAATATATTTCCTAACTTTTTCCTCTGAATCAACTAAGTCTTGGCATTGGCTCAAAAATCTTAATGATTCCAATTAAGCGGGACCCATTGACATTGGGAAAGCTTTGTAATCCATGTCGATGAACAAGAAGTGACCTTAAGCATGCATTCTAAAAGCATAATAAGGCGCAGAATAAAAAATAATGATATGCGGATGGATAATCAACAAATTATTCCTAGAATAAATTTCTCATTTTCCTCTCCTCTGCTAGCACTATTCTAACTTCTACCCAATTACATAATACAATAAAGAAACTTCATTACATTGAGGGGAATTGGTGAGAAGAGAGGTACAAAGAGCCAAGAGATAAAAGGCTGGACTCGTAGGTCCAATTTAATAAATTCTAAATTTATTACAATAATTTCCAAAATTGCCATCACCCTTCTAATATCCATCCGATATTCATTATTCATACAATACATCCATGTACTCACACAAAGCATGTTATTCAATCAATCTAATCCAATTAATTAATCTTTGAATTAATGATCATCCAATGTTCAAACAACGATTTGATTTGCGTGAGTCTAACTCGTTTAAGAATAAGTACTCAAAGTGTGTATTCTTGAATTATATTGAACTACAATATTAATCCAATTTAATTTGTATTCAATACTAATTCTAATTAATTCCAAATTAAATAATTACACTTATATTTGTGTCTTTTAGACTTGGATTCTAAATCCATCTTAATGGGTCTCAAAGGCCCAATTAACATCCAATGTCAATTTAATTAAAGTCCAATGGGCTTTTAATTAATTCTTACGGCATGGACTTTGGCAACCAAAGCCCAATAAGGAATCACCTTTTTCCCATAAAATTAATTTTGGCCTATTAGGCCCAATTAAATAGTTGAAGGCCCAATTAATATATTTGGACATTATAGAATGGTTTTAGGCCCAATTTGGATCCAATCCAATTGTCCTAAACCAAGCTTAGCCCAACCAAGCCCATTAAACCAAAATACTACAATATTAGCCCAAATCAAAATTAAAGACTAATTTATTTAATTACAATATTCCAAATATCACAATTATTTTAATTAAAGTGTAATTACCATAATTAATTAATTAATCCAATGTTTCTAAAACGTCAATTAAACTAATTAATCATGCTTTAATTTAACCAACTCATGTCCAACACAAATTGAAGTAAAACAACTCATTCCATGCTTATCAAGCTCACGGTAATATAGCATAATCTTAACCAATTTTGATTTCAATCTAATTAATTCAACAATCAACATACATATCATGCTTTACACGCATCCAATGGTCTAAAATCAAAAAATCACCATGAGTTATCCATTATGGTGTATTCGGCCAAGCATAGCTAATTAGGGGAAATTTATCCAATTCATTTTCTCAAAATTAATCATGCATAACTCTAAGTTATCATAATCTAAGCATAACCAAACAATCAATTTGGAAAATTTAAACTCCAAGCAAAAATACCCAAATTAAAGTATATAAACCCTAAAACAAATCATGCTTAAACTTGGCTCATGATACCATTGTTGGGTTTCTAGAACATGCCAAGGATCTATAAGTCATGATTTCATGTGTGAATAATCAAAGAAGTTACAGAAAAAATACTTACAATGAGTGGATGTAAGATGTATGATGTTCAAAAATTTAATCATTTGTTGAAGCTCCAAGCTATGTCTTTGTGTTCCAAACTCAATGGATTAGTTTCCCTATCATTTTTGTTGACTCTCTATGTGCTAGCAAGGTTTGATTTTGAAGCAAAATCAATGGAGAGAAAGTTTGAAGTTCACGGCCAAGGGTGAGAAAGAGAGAGCTTCTATTGTTTTCTTTGCATTTGTTTCTAAAACAATTACAACTTATGAAAAAGTCAAAACTCAAAATTGGTATATGCTTTACCAAAAGCAATAACAAAGTGCTGGAGGGAAAATGGTAATTAATGCCTCCAACTATTTCCATCACTCAAGTTGACACTTGATAGACTTGTGATGTAAGTTGGTGAGACCCACTTTAATTCACAATTCAAGTGGCTTTCTCAATACACTTCGGGCTCGGGTTCACTTAATCCGATTAAACGAATTTTACATCGCGATGTAATTAAATCCAATTTAATTAAATAATAATATCTCGTAAAATTATTACAAAAATCACTCGTGATTAATTCTAAAATAATTCGTTCACCCGAATTAAAATCCAATTTTAATTCCGTGTCGAAATCTAATTTCAATTAATATATCGAATATATTATTTGATCGAATAATTCCAAATTAATCGTTCTCTCTCTTTTTCTCAAATTTTATCCCAGATAAATTCTTACCGTAATTAATCCCAGATTAATTTTCTCTCTCTCATAATTAATCCCAGATTAATTCTGTTGAGTCAAACGTCATTGGTGAATCTTTAGAAAGCGACCCATGAGATCTCTGGATATGTTGGCAACAATCCGATCGTCGGACTATCCGAACACGTACGTACCCGGTACCACGTTCTTTTCGATTTATAAGACATGGTTGGCTTCTAGCAAAGCACCGTGCCACCCAATTCTCTAGAAATATTCTTTTAAGAAATACATAATCTATACCAGGCGTAGTATACTAAGTATTCCGTATTACGATCTAATATCAGATGCGATATGCTAGGCCACGGGCTAGAAAGGTGTCTGCCTCGTACGAAGCATATATCAGATCACTAGCAACTAGTCTCTTTAATTGGATAATCATGACCTTATCATGTTATCCCTATAGTTGCAACATATTATAGTATCAGTTCTGTATCCCTACGTGATCATCATCTCCATATGACTGAAGTGATACTTCCATCTTGAGATCACACCCAATACACTACGATTCTTAATAAACCCAGAAGATGTGTACACAGAACCTATTAAAGCCCCGGACAACCAAAACCAAAGCGTATTGATTGTCGCAAGTATTAGTGACGCATGTCTCGGGTTAAAACCAAATAAACCTACCCTGATTCAGATTCCCATAGACACATAGTCATACTACCAACAGGATTCTGAGGGGTCTATCCAAAGCGAAGCTGTTTCCGTACCATCGGCAAACACAACCTCTTATCACACTTGCATAAGTATCCAATACTTAAATATATGAGAACTATGTCGTTAAGCTTCCATAACGTGCACAAGTGCAATACTAGTCTATTTCGTATTCTCGATGTCCAGTCTCGATAATACTACGACTATGGATATTTAACGATTAAACCTTTCGTGGATTGATACTGTCTCATATCTTATTAATCCGAAACTAATCATAAGGACTTTTATCATTTATATATATTCAAGTAATCTAATTACAAAATGATAAAATAGAAATTTCATTTGTCACATAGTTAATTTGTACAAAAACCACAATGTCTTTTACAAATAGTGATGCTATGGGTCATAATTATCCAACACGTATATGTATATGAACTTTGGAATTATTTTTGGCATGAGTATGTGAACTTTTGAATTATTTTTGGCATAAATGTAAGAGATGTGTGTTACGGTATGTGTAAATGCCTATGAATCTTTATTGTTAAGCCATTGCAAGATTATCGTAATTAAAAGAAGTTAAGGAAAGTTTATTTAACATACTGATTCGATGATATTTCAAAGTTAGATAATTGTGATAACAGTATAAATGTATATGAGTTTTGCTTTGTATGTTTTGAGTATAGCAAATAGATTAGCACATATGTTGATATGAAAATGTGAATATTTAATATGAATAAAGAATAAAGAATAATAATAAGTTGATAGATTCGAATTTGTAATAATTTAGTAAATCAGATAAACTGCTGAAATATTTGACTTGTTAGTTGTAATATTAGTATGGGTACTTACTGAGTTTTTAAAACTCACACAAGCCAGTTTGCTAGTTTTACAGGTTGGCTAGTAGATGGGTCAACCAATTCAGCTTTGGAAGTCATGCTCGAGACGCGGATTACCCAAGCGGCAGTCACCCTCGCAAGCATCCTCGAAGAAGTTTAAGAAATCAAAATAATTGGTTATTACTTTATCGTGCTAAGCATATTGTGTGTATATATATATATTAAATAAATGTTTGATTGTTAATGATGTGGTGGGCCCAGAGCCCTTGAGTGTTGATAGATGGTGTGAGCGGAGCCCTTAGGATATGATTTTGATGAGATTTGTGTGGACCTGAGGTCCTTTTATTTATTTGGAGAAGTCTTAGATTGTCTTTGATGCTGGACTGCTATCCAGCTTGTCCAGTTTTTAGGATACATCATGCCAAATTTTTGGTAGATTCTGGGCTTATGGAGATGGGTCAATCCTGTCTCATGCCGGTAGCATCCTGCCTCTGGCGAGGTGTTATAAAATACCTCTTTAATCTCATTACTCTTATTCTTACCTTAAACCCGTAAGATTTACAAAACTTGGGTACTCTATGCTACAACCAATTTCATATAAATCATCAAAATGCAATCCCTAATATGACAATAGCCATATTTTATCATCATCCTTTCAAAATCTAACAAATCAAGTTTTGGATCAAGTTTCTTTACCTCCACCTTTTGATTTTTCTCTCCATTTCCAAGCCTTCAATGGTTGTTAATTTTTCCTCTTAGCTTGGTATGTGAGGGTTGATAATTGCCTCTTCCTCTTTTCTTTTTCTTTTTCTTCTTTCTTCTTTCTCTCAATCATTTCTCTTTTTTTCTTTCTTCCAAAAGTTAGAGATTTGCAAATAGTATCCCTTATATATATATATATATATATATATATATATATATATATATATATATAATATATATATATATATATATATATATAGCAGGGACCCATTTGACTAATTGTAACATTTTAGTTTGAAAACAAATCAGAAATTTTGAGAAAGATGTGGAGTTTTCTAGATGGGTCCGAAATTATTATTCATCCGAAATTGTGAGTCATATTTTTTACCCATTTCAGATTTGAATTTGGAAAAATGTTCAACTTGAAAATTATAGGTCTTGATCTCAGTTTTTCGACGATATAAATTCATAAAAATCGGAGTTCGTATGAGAAAGTTATGGCCCACATATCATAGGCTGTCCGGAGTGGAATATCGTATCATCTAATATCGGAATCCTATAAAATTTTCCGATCGTTGAGAATATATGTGTCTAAACATAATTTATATTATATAACACTCGTCCCACAGTGTAACAGTAGTCGGGATTTCAGTAGTTGGAATTTCCGGTTGTTACAAATCCTGGACTTAACAATCCAATCCTAAATTTTTTACTACCAAGCCACACTCATTTGGGACAAATGTTACCAATACACGATCACTAATGAACACATGCCACAACATTTTTAAAATCTCAAGAGAAGATCATAATACAAGCTCATTAGTAATGCTACCTCAAAATAATAACGTATCTTCTTTGTATCCTGAATGCTTTTAGGTTTGACTTCACGTTGTACAATAAAGCATGGAAATTACTTTGAAAATGAAAACAATTAATCCATCAAAATATAATATACAAATATAGATCAACTCGAACTTTTACAATTTTATTTTAATTTTTTTCCTTCAAAACTTTATTGTACTACATCTTAATCTTATAAAAACACAATTGACAAACAAACATTACATATTATATCTTGCTTTAACTTATGTGTGACAAGGGGTATATGTATGACTTGTAAATTGTTTAATAGCTCAAAACAGTTGACTCTAAATTATTTTACCAACAAATCCACTAATTAAACATTACATGTTGCAGTTCAGATCAAGACAAAGTTATTCAAATGAATTAGCTTCATTTAATTTAATTTGCCTCTTGCTGTATTTCTCATTTAGAAGATCAGGTGACCTTTAGCAATCATGCTAAGTCAATGCCAAACAAACTCTTAATTAAAATTAGATTTTGCTTATTTTATAACCGACACAAATGAAATGGTCCTACACTAGCTCTTTTCGAAAGTGACTACATTTAACAGCTATATAATAAGCAAACATATATATTCAATTGTGATAAGCATATATTAAGTTAATTATTGATTTTCGTTTAGATCAAGAAAGAATCCAATTTTATTGTTCTTTTTTTTTTTTTGGGATCTTAAGCGGTGTCAAATCAAAATACCCAACAAGTATCAGCTTTCTATGTAAATGAGTTGATCCAACGACACCTTTTAATCTCGTTATTTTATTACAACTTCACTCCAATCACTAGACCTTGCGGTTAGATTTGTATAGGATGCAAGAGATTTTATCCACTAAACACCAGCGGTTACTTTTTATTATTACTCAACCTCTGATAATAAAAGAGCAATGTGCATCCACAGTCGAGATATTGGTGGAGACATATGCAACTTAGTGGAGGCAGCCTGTTTTAACAAAAATTGAAATTATAGATAAGAAAATAGACAAATTCTCTAAGGCGTAAAATTATTTTTTTCAAGAAATGTTTCGATCCTCTAGTTAATAACTACAAAGTCATAGGGAGTTATATGAAAACCTTCTATCAGGATACAATTAAGTTATTGTTGTTAATTTGTAATTGAATTATAATAACCAAGAACGTTCTTTGTTTTATAATTTGTGTGATGCATAAGAAAGAAGAAGAAGAATTTCCTTAGCACTAATATATAATTGCTTTACAATTGAGGTAGATATAGAATTGAATAGTCAAATTTAAGATATACATTTTATCACTCAAAAGTACAACATTGCGTTTTAAAATCTTAAAAAGTTTTCTAGGAATCGCACTTTCGTTCGAATGGGCAGATGTGATGTTGTCTTGTTCTAACAACGTTCGAAAGGCTGGTCAAATTAAAACACCTCTTGAGACCTTTGGATCACTTATTCGAATGAGCTCGAGTGCCATTTGTTCGAACGACCATAATTTCATTCAAATGAGCATTCAATATGATATCTATATGCGTATACAAGTTCATTTTCTATTTTGGTCGAGGAACTGTCCTCTCGACTCACCACGACCTCATCAGGTAGGTCAAACCCTAATACATCAATATAAAATATTATTTTGAAAAACCATAAATATTTAGAAAAAATTCTAATAATTCTCTACTATTTTCTAAATATTCAACATATCTCCACTATTTTAAAATAAGTTGCATATAGAGAAACGATATTGTTAAAAAGATTTTAGGTTGCTCCACCGTATTGACTACCTACGTACCCATGTAGGATCAAGCAATCATAGTTCATGAAAAAATGACACTAACAAAGGAATGCATCACATCCGGAAGAGATAAATGAAAATAGTTTTTAGCTTTGAACTTCCACTTGGTGTCAACAATTAAAAGTTTATTCATTGTGCTGTAATGAACGGATCTGAAAACAAGGACCTTTTTGATTTGTGAACAAATCGGAGTAATCACATATACTACTTTCTCATAAATAATGTCCTTTATTCCTATGTATTAATGGTTTTGCGTAATATCATGATTTCTTGATGTTTTAGAGACGATATAAATCTTCATAGAAAATGGTATGGCTTTCACATTCATATAGATAAGTTCCTCAAAAATGATTATGCAAGTCATTTCACCACCAAATAGATTTTAGTATTGTCTTCAATTCAATAATCCTCTAAGAAAATAATATCTAAGACTGAGATGTTACTTACTCTTATAAATCTTGCTTGCTACTTTATATAAGGTAGCCTGACTGTGCAGTAGATTATCACAGTTGGAGTTGGTTTCTTCCAAATAGGAATTTCTATTAGTAAATTCCTAACCACTCAACTTCTTTACGTGTATCTACTAATGCAATTATAAACTCCAACAACATAGTTGAGTCGGCAAAATAAGTTTGATTCTTAGAGCCCCGAGACACTATTGCACCTCCCAAAGTTGTATATCGAACTAGTAGTAAAGATCTAGACTCTATATTATTCTGACTCTATATTATTCTCCCTAAGTGAAATTACCTATAAGCACTATCAAGTAAAAATAATATCCAAGAGGAGTGAATTGGGTACTTCAACAAATAATACTGAATTAAAAATCTTTTCAATATTATGCTACTTAGTAGCTTTATCGAATATACTTAGAGTTCAATTTTTACAATTAATATTGTTGGAACCTAAGACATCACTTATCTCCACATTAGTATGATATTGTCCACTTTGGGCCTAAGCCCTCATGGATTTGCTCTTGGGTTATACCCAAAAGGCCTCATACCCAATGGAGATATTGTCCATACTTATAAACCCATGATCCTCCCCACTTCTGGCCAATGTGGGACTTTGTTTGCCCAACAATCCTCCCCTCGAACAAAGGACCAACGAGCCTCCCCTCAAACGATCATCCATCCGTCCACTCCATGAAGACCAGAGCACACCGTCTATCTAACCGAGCACTCACGGATCATGATCGGGGCTCACCACCTTTTTTGTTCTGCATTTCGAGGATTCATCCACATGGCTAACTCTGGGGCATGGCTCTGATACCACTTGTTGGAACCTAGGACATCACTTATCTCCACATTGATATGATATTGTCCACTTTGGGCCTAAGCCCTCATGGATTTGCTCTTGGGTTATACCCAAAAGGCCTCATACCCAATGGAGATATTGTCCATACTTATAAACCCATGATCCTCCCCACTTCTGGCCAATGTGGGACTTTGTTTGCCCAACAAATATATTCAACAATAAACAAATAAATAAAATACCGATTTTATGTTGGGGTTTCGGGCGAAGGGCTCAGCGGAAGCGCTGTTCCGGCGAAATCGTAATTTTAAAATTTTTTAAATTACCAAATAAATTATTCAATATCCAATATGAATAATTCATTCATATTTCACCTAATCATATTTATTCGATATCAAATAACGACATAAATAGTTAAGAAACATCGCGAAACTTTTACGGAAACGTTTTTCCGTAAAATGACATAAAACGCGTTTTTGACCGAACCGACCACCCAATACTTATGGGGATGCCCAGGTCAGCCCCAATAGTGTTAGGGCAATTCATGGGCTGCCCGAACAGTGAAAAATTCACTGTTTGGATAGTCGTCACCCGGTAACATCGTTTTTGGCCGTTTTCGCTTATTTCAACTCCGAAATAATTTCCGGTAATTGTTCTAACACCAAAAACACATCCAATACATTTATACGACATCAATTTTATCAACACATTCACTAATTTTCCAGATCTGATCCAGAACACAAATTTGTCAATTTTCATGCTTTAAATCCAATTTTTTTAAAGATTAATCCAATTAATCAAAACACCAATCAAAGTCACCAAACATGAAGCACCCAAGAACAATTGTAAGCATTACAAGGGTGGTAATAACACTCTAGAATAGCAACTCATCATCAAATGATCAATTTGAACAATAATTATACTAATATCATCCAAAGCACTTAACACATGCACCAACACTTCCAACTCCATCCACCAATACCAAAAGCCCCAATTTTCAAAAAGTAAAGAAACCTTAGAACTATTCTAGGAACATAAGATTAAGAAACAAAATTTTCAAACTCAAGAAGATTAAAGATTACCTTCTAATCTCTAAATTTCCTAAGCTTTTTTCTTGTTTTTCTTTACTTTTCTTCTTGTTTCATCAAACCATATTTTGGAGCTTTTGTTAATGGTGTTGTTCGGCCATCATGGAAGAAGAAGAAAAAAGAAATATTTTTTTTTTAATTTAAAGGCATGATGACTGACTATGTAGGGCATTTTGGTCATTTTGAAAATTTAATCCAATTAAATTAAAATAAGCTTTCTGGTGGCAAATCAAATTTAGACACATTTAGCTTATTTTATATCATGTCATATGTTGCAATAATTATTAAACATATTCCATAACATTTATGAAAAAGTTTATCAATTAATTATTCAAATATTTAACATTTAATTATTTAAATAATTAATCAATATAATTATTATTATATATGTATTTTATTTACATTAAATAACAAATACATATATTAATGACATGTGTCAAAATCTCATTTGAAAAATAATTAATGTGTATCTAGTCAAAATATGTATCAAATACAAACACACAATAATTATTAAATGACAAAAATCCCTTAATGTATGTGTTATCATTTAAACGAGTAAACAATTCGAATTAACTCATTTCATCTGATGAAGTATTATGAATAATCTGTATTATTCATAATTCGTTGCCCAAGTACTTAACGAGCACACCTCATATTGTGAGACTCTCTAAGTTTAGGTTTATCCGTTACGAAATCCAATTTCGTGTCCATAATTCACCCACTAATGAATTATGATGACCACGGATAATCTCGCTAAACTATGCAAGCCGAGGTAATTGTATACGTATAATCCCTCCATCATAGGCTATCCATATTATACCTGGGATATAGATAAAAATGTCAAATTCGTTCGGTATAATATAGTCGACTTTCAATTTACGATCTCTAAATAACACTCGGAACTAATTTTCAAAGTTATACCATGGCCATGGATTTACTAGATCTTAAACACGTGAAGGATGCCTATGTCATGTACACAGGACTGATGGATCCTCTCTTGATATGTATTAGATATCATGAGCATCAGTCCACACCCAACGAGCAAGCAGAGGTCTGATCATGAATAGATCGGTAACGTGACTACCATCAAAGTGTGGAGGATAATTCATATATCCCATTGTGGTATCTCAAGTCGAATGACCATTATGCTCGCTCAACTCGAGAAGATTCCTATTGATGCTGGTGTACAATCTATTAGAAAATCTTCAGTGAGCATTCAGTGTTTATCAAATAAACACCTACACGTCTATATGTGTCTCCCGAGACTTATGGTTCAATGGGATAAACCATCGGACCAAGTCACGATATATGACATGTACTGGTCTCAGTGGATTTTACTAACCAACCTGTGTTAGTAAATCTTGACCAGAAACTTTATTTAAGGATATACATCTTATAGTGATGCATCACAATGTCAATTACAAACTACGTTGTAACTGCACACTACGTTGGAAATCCTAGGATCTTTGTCTAATATACACGTATCACTAAACTAGATTTAGTTTCGATCTAATCGTAATTGAATATCCAATCGTAATTAGATCAAATATGTGTATAAAAGACAAGAGGTGCTACAATTAAATAAGTAATATTATTAAAAATGAAATTGTTCGTATTTATTAATCGGACATAAATACGATCCGGATTGGCACTCTGAGCACCAACACTAACAATTTATTCCACTTGCTCTAGTGCCAATCCACAGTATCATATACACATCTCAATATATATCATATACTCATGGCCCTCAATAGCTCTCCGAGAACTCAAGAGGTAGGCAACAACAAGTAAGCCTACTTAAATAAATTTAGTCCATCCAACAAACTCAATCGTTTTCCTTAGCCAGCATCATTTATATTTTGTAGAATCCAAATTCCACATCAATATGACTCAGACGCTATATCAGTATTGTGTTATAGCTACTGAGTTATCTATGTATTTAGAGATCAAATCCAAATACTATGAGACAATTGCAAGCACTATACTAGTATGAAAACTTCTAATTTATATGGTCGCTATGCAACTTCGTAAGTCAATACTTCATAAGTTGTAACTGATTCCACTTGATTATTAGAATCAATGATGACACCCCACTGCATCTTTTCTGACTTTATATGACATAGACCACCTACTATCATAAATAGGATCAAAACTAATCTGACACCTTATGGTTGCGGACTAAATTCTCTATGAATTAGAAACTCATTCTTAATATCTCAAAGATCACAAAGAACGTGTTTCAAGATCCATCTTATGGTCTATAACATATCAAAATAAGTAATAAAAATTACGATTAAATTGATATCTTTAATCGCACATAATATAATATTCATTACGTCATCATCCTATGATGCATAAGATTGACTAGATATTCAAATCAATCTCTTTTTGACAAAGGTACCATCCTATGACGAATACTATATATATAAAAGACACGCTAACTGTCAAACAGTTATACTAACTGTCATACAGATAGTCTTACTGTATCCTTTATTAGATCATATCTAATACGCGACTAATGGGAGTATCTCACAAGTCTCTTAGTTTTATATCATATATGACACTTTATATCAAATATAACAGAGACTACTCCCACTATTTTCCGGAGAAAAGAAGACTTAGGTAAACCTTTTACCTCATAAAGATTTCATTATTACATTAATAACGATTATGTCGTTGGGATATATAATACTAAAAAGAAATTTGTACGCTCCCACTGACCCTATTATCAAATATGTATTCTCTATGCTTTGATAAAATCAGACAATCTGACTGTATCAAAATTAGAGAACATAAATTTTTGAAAAGCTTATCTGAGTCTACAATAGGCTCTATAAGCTAGTATATCAAACTATGATTTTAGCAGAATACAAACTCTAGGGCCATTCTAGAATGAACTCTTTAAACAAAGAAATCACGACGAGTCTCTCATTCGAAGAAATCATTCAAGAACGTCACTTTGCATTCTTTAGCCAAAATACATAGTTTACTATAAAAATTAACCAACGGATCTTTAATTGTTCAAACAGTGTGACCAGAGACAAGCTTCCTTAGAATCTACAATAGACTACTGAGTATAACCGTTCTCACTGTCATACTATAAAGGTCAAGCCTTTATCAAGCTCACTCTGCTTTTACTGCGCAGATAATTTACACATATTATGAATTATTTATAATGAAAGCCTAATCAAGTTCAAAACTTGATCGTAGTAAGCCATGAATAATCTTAGACCTATGATTCAATGCTAACTTCCGAAATAGATATAAAATATCGCTCCCACTATAAATTATAGGATAATTTTTTTCGATAAGAAAACAACAGAATCATTAAGTATCAAATACTTTATAAATGATTCTGACATCCTATTGGACTTATACGGAAGTTGACTAAGGGTCTTTTCATCTTATTAATTACGTAGTTCCATTTATAATTTATCATTCTCACATTTGACTTCAATAAATCAAGTCTTTTCTACAATAGTTAACATCCGATGTTACACACCAAGTAATAAAATAATTTTATTACACGGGGATTATAGAAAAGATATTCTATCAAATAGAATACAATATTCTATTAAATAGAATAAATGATAAACTTTTACTTGTACCTCCAAGGTGCAAGTACTTTCAATTATATAACCATTATATAAAAGAAAGATTCAAATCTCAAACTTTTCAAGATTCGAATTTTCTATTATACATATCATATATGTAACTGTAAGAACAAATGAACCTTAATTAAAGAGATGAATTAGTGTTACTGGAGCATAACCCCAAGAGTATTGAAACTAATTCGGTTCACTCAATATCAACGAATCAAATCATAAAAGATTCATTTACTCCCACTGACCAATTCCATCAAGAGGGAATCTTGGAAGTTTAATATTAAGTAAGAATCACATTCATTAAATAACCTTAGAACTAATTGCCTTAAATTCATATGTTTGATCAAATCAAACATCCTTGAACAATTCAAAGACTCACGATGAATTCTTATAATATAGTTTTCAACACTTCAAATAGAATATCTTTGAACCATTTAAAATATTCTATCCGCATTTCATCATAAATATATTGAAATTTCTCGAACTATTCAAGACGTTCAATATAAATTCTTTTAGAAACACACAACTGAGTCATGATAATTCATTAACTAAGTTACGAAGTAAAGAAAACTATCTAAGGCAATTTCTAATTCATTAAACTACATACATCCAATGTAGTAGTCTAATAAATTTTATGGTCCAATGACGTTCATTGGTTAAATGAGATTTAATCACAACCTGAATACAATATTCATTAAACGGATAAGGATATATGGTGTGAACTCATATCAGACCATCATTTACCATACGGAATAAGCATCATATGCTTATGTGATAAAATCTCATAAAGCAATATTCTAAGTTATTTAGTCAACCGAATATTTTTCTTAATATTTATCTTTATATCCATGACACTACTAGTCGTATTAAAATATGTAACAAATATTTATATAGAACAAGTAACTATCCAATAGTCACAAGTTCTGATATTAAATATCAAAAAAATTATTAAATATTATTTTAATTAACTAGACGGGAGATCTGGTATTCAATACCTATAGTTGTCGTATTGCGAGAATCGATATTCTTTATACACAACTATATACATACCCTTTTCTTAAGCTCTATAGTTTGCCTTCAATTATTCACAACAATTGCAAATGATTGATTCACAAACTGTTTCAGACAAGCGACTTCTAAAAGTCACTAAAGCCAAGATACGTCATTATAAGATAAACAAATACCTAATGGAGTTTTCTTAATGCCAGTCAAGAATCTCGAGACATGAACTGATTCGTGTCAATTCTTACTGCACAAGAAACTATTCTTACTAGATACTGTATCCAAAATCATATATCTATTTAGATTACTAATCGTTACTTAGTAACTAAGTCACTAACCATCTTGATTTTTAAGAAAATCGGAACTACAGTTCCCGATGGTTAGAACTAATCTAACAATATCTAAGTCAACTGTCATTTTAGAACCTATTCTAGAAATACGTAACCATAAGTAAAGTCAGAAAACATATTCAAGTAATATGTTATGTAGTGGATTAGAAGTATAATTCTATAAACAATATAGAATAAAGGAAAACATAAAGCACCAAATTCCATAAAATTACACTACTTTAATTATAGATTTTTAACCCAGTAATGTCTCCCCCTACTTTACGTAATACCGTAATCCCCAACGGAGAACGGGAATTCAATAATTAAATCAAATTCCATAGTGAGAGTAGGATCCCATGAATATATTTCGACTCACTGCTTTAGAACGATCTCACCTACGTATATTCATTAGGTAGACAACTCATTGTCAATCACTCACCACTAACTCCTGATTTTGGTCCTAACTGTTTCTCGTTATGACAGCTTTGGCATGTTCACAAGGAGGCGTATCCATGTTTCACTTGCCAATGACAAACTCAAGCTACCGATTTAGTCCAGACAGCTTTGGTACATTCAGGATTTCCACTTTCACTTGAATTTGTCTAGTATCAATAGACAACCGACATGGATAAAATTCTATCAACTACACCCTCACTACTTTGGCATGATCTCGGATGCAGCGATAGAAAATTATACATAAACCGTATTGATAAGACGAACCAAGAAACATGCATCCAATACACGTTACTTTACAGCCTTATTTAAAAGCGGGGATATTCCTCAAGGAGGAATTGCTCCACATCAAATGCAGAAATTTAATCTAAATCATTTTCTAAATAATTCAATTCAAGCTTAGAAAACATAACTCAATTTAACTATTAAATTTCGATTACGTTTCCGTTAGAGTAGAACCAAAAAGTCAAGAAACATATAGATTACATGCATATGCGAATATTAAAATTGGATTACATATCATATATCAAGCATGATTAATGTAATGGATGAAGCATCAGACCTGCTCTGATACTATTTTTGTTGGGGTTTCGGGCGAAGGGCGCAACGGAAGCGCTGTTCAGGTGAAATCATAATTTTAAAAATTTTTAAATTACCAAATAAATTATTCAATATCCAATATGAATAATTCATTCACATTCCACCTAAACATATTTATTCGATATCAAATAACGACATAAATAGTTAAAAAATATCGCGAAACTTTTACGGAAACGGTTTTATGTGATCAAACCTACCACCCAACACTTATGGGGACTGTCCAGTTCATAGGCTGCCCAAACAGTGACAAATTTACTGTTTGGATAACTATCACCCGCTTGGCTCAAAAGTCACTCAGTAACACCATTTTTTACCGTTTTCGCTTATTTCAACTCCGGAATAATTTTCGGTAATTGTTCCAATACCCAAAACACATCCAATATATTTATACGACATCAATTTCATCAATACATTCACTGATTTTTCCAGATCTAATCCAGAACACAAATTTATCAATTTTCATGCAGTAAATCTAATTTTTTTAAAGATTAATTCAATTAATCAAAACACCAATCGAAGTCACCACACATGAAGAACCCAAGAATAATTCTAGGTATTACAAGAGTGGTCATAACACTCTAGAATAGCAACTCATCATCAAGTGATCAATTTGAACAATAATTACATTAATATCAACCAAATCACTTCACACATGCACCAACACTTCCAACTCTATCCACCAATACCAAAAGTCCCAGTTTTCAACAAGTAAAGAAACCCTAAAACTATTCTAGGAATACAAGAACAAGAAACAAAATTTCCAAACTCAAGAAGATTAAAGATTACATTCTAATCTCCAAATTTCCTAAGTTTTTTTCTTATTTTTCTTCACTTTTCTTCTTGTTTCATCAAACCATATTTTGGAGATTTTTTTAATGGTGTTGTTCGTCCATCATAGAAGAAGAAGAAAAAGAAATAAATTTTTTAATTTAAAGGCATGATGACGGACTATGTAGAGCATTTTGGTCATTTTGAAATTTAATTCAATTAAATTAAAATAAGCTTTTTGGTGGCAAATCAAATTAAACACATTTAGCTTATTTTATATCATGCCATGTGTTCCAATAATTATAAACATATTCCATAACATTTATGAAAAAGTTTATCAATTAATTATTCAAATATTTAACATTTAAATAATTAATTAATATAATTATTATTATATATGTATTTTATTTACATTAAATATAAATACATATATTAATGGCATGTGTCAAAACTCATTTGACAAAATCTCATTTGAAAAATAATTAATGTGTATCTAATCAAATTATGTATCAAATACAAACACATAATAATTATTAATGAAAAAGATCCATAATGCATGTGTTATCGTTTAACCGATTAAACGATTCGAATTAACTCAGTTCATCTGATGAAGTATTATAATAATCCGTATTATTCATAATTCTTTGCCCAAGTGCTTACGAGTACACTTTATATGTATGCTCTCTAAGTTTAGGTTTATCCGTCAAGAAATCCAATTTCATATCCATAATTCACCCACTCATGAATTATGATGACCACTGATAATCTCGCTAAACTATGCAAGTCGTGGTCATTGTATACGTATAATCCCTCTGTCACAAGCTATCCATATTATACATGAGATATAGATAAAAATGTCCAATTCATTCGGTATAATATAGTCGACTTTCAATTTACGATCTCTAAATAACACTCGAAACTAATTTCTGAAGTTATACCACGGCCATGGATTTACTAGATCATAAACACGTGAATGATGCATATCCTCTGTGCACAAGACTGAAGGATCTTCTCTTGATACGCATTAGATATTATGAGTATCAGTCCACACCCAACAAACATGTGGAGGTCTGATCATGAATAGATCGGTGACATGACTTCCATCAAAGTGTGGAGGATAACTCATAAATCTCATTGTGGTATATCAAGTCGAAGGATCACTATGCTCGCTCAACGCGAGAAGATTCATATTGACGTTGGTGTACTATCTATTAGGAATCTTCCGTGATTCGTTCAGTATTTATAAAATAAACACCTGTATGTCTATATGAGTCTCAAAAAACCCATGGTTCATTGGGATAAACCATCGGACCAATTCATGATATACGACATGTATTGGTCTCAGCAGATTTTACTAACCGACCAGTGTTAGTAAATCTTCACCAGGAACTTTATTTAAGGATATACATCTTATAGTGATGCATCCCAATGTCAATTACAAACTACATTGTAACTGCGTACTACGTTGTAAATCCTAGGGTATTTGTCTAAAATACATATATCACTAAACCAGATTTAGTATCAATCTAATAGTAATTGAATATGCAATCATAATTAGATCGAATATGTGTATAAAAGACAAGAGATTCTACCATTAGATAAGTAATATTATGGAAAATGGAATTACTCGTATTTATGAATCGGACATAAATATGATCCAGATTCGCACTCTTAGCACCAACCCTACATTTTAATTATCCAAAAAGTGATTAACAATATTAATTTAAATAATGACAAGCTTAATGTATGATATAAAAAATAATATAAAACTTGTAATAAATAAATGAGATAGAGATAGAGAAATTGACACCGGATTTATAGTGATTCAGCCAACTGCTTGCCTATGTCCACTACCCAAGACACACTTGAACTTTCTACAATGTAAAATGATTCCACACTTTTCAACAAGAGTTTTCCTGACTCACTCCCAAATCTTTAGACTTTTATTCCAATACTTCCTAAACCTTTTACAACAATTCCATCCTTAAGATTACTCACCACTCACACAAGGGAATTTCACACGCAAGTGTTTGACAAAGAAAATTTTACAACCATAATTTGGGTACTTTCAAAATACTACAAAGATTTAAATGTGGGTATTTAACCCAAATGTATTAAAGTTCACTACTATGAATATGAAGATGAAATATGAGCTTTTTCAAATGTTGAGCGTGTAAGATATAGAAGATTTTAAAACTATCTTGCTATTTAGGAACTCACAAAAATTACAAAGATTTGAATGTGAGTGTATTACCCAAATGAAAAATAAGCTGACTAATTAAATATGAAGATGTAAAATAATGAGCTTTATAAATTTAATATTTGAGAGAAAATGATTTGAAGATATTTATAAACTCTCAAGAATATTTTGACAAGATTAAATGATTAATATATGTACAAGAGATGTGTTAGAAGTGAGAAAAATTATCAATTTATAGATTTTTCATAAAATTAGTCGGTTATAGCCCTTATGCAGTTTTGAGACCGGTATACCGGTCTACAGGACCGGTATGCCTATCTGAAAGTGTTAAACAAACGCTATGAGGATTGATATGTAGGTTTTACAGATCAGTATGCCAATTTCATATACAGTATGCCTGTTTCAAAGACAGATATGCATGTTGAAACCTTGACAACACTCAGTATTTTGGCCATAATTTTCTATAGAAAATTCCAAATCAAGTTCTATAAATCTCTACATAAACTATACAATTATATCTATCATCTATAATAAATTCAGCATGAAAAAAGTTAAGATGAATTTATAAAAATTTTCTAAAATGATAGCTCTGGAAAAAAAAAAATACACATCTGAAAATATTTAGTAATATGACTCTAGTAAAAGTTCTATAAATCTTAATTGTGTTCTATTTCAATCGTAGCAAACTAGAGACAAATATATATCTAACAGTATATCATTTAAAATTTAATTCATTCGTTAGTTAATTTTTCAAAACTATTTTCCAATGCACTTGTGCATTGAAATTCATTTTTTATGCAAATAAAGTGCAAATGATTTCTTAGGCATTCTAAGCAAATTTAAATACAAGTGATGAAATAAGAGCTTTAAAACATTTGAATAAACTCACTTACAATCAAATTTAACTCTTAATTTTCATCTTTATCTTTATCTTGCTTGGTTCTTACTTTGACTTTTTCATCCTCTTTTTGGCTCTTAATCATATTTATTCTCTTGATAATCTTCTAGCTCATTTTAGCTCTAATAAACGTTTTGACATCATAATCATCTTTTCGCTTCTTTGGCCTCATCGAACTTGATTCATAAAGAATGAGTCGTTTTGACACCATCGAAACCAAGTCGCTTCTTATCCAAAATCTTCATGTCTTCATCGAAATTTATCATCTTTGTCAAAGTTTTCATGTCTTTCAGTTTCTTATCTTTGAGCATTTTCACTTTATTTGCATCATTAAAATCATGGTACCAATAATCTCTCCCTTTTGATGATGAAAACTTCATATACCTCAACATGTGCATCTTTCTTTGATCCTAGGATTTTTGCAAAACACACTTAGCTTAAGGTGCATTCCTTTACTTTCTCTCATCCTTTGTCATTAGCAAAAAAATGGGAAGGTAAGTGAAAGCTCCCATTTCTTAAAACAAATGGCACCATATAAACATGATCCAAAAGAAATTTTTAACCAAGAAAAGAACATGGATTCACGATAAACTCAATTTTCCTATTACCTCATATAAGTGGCATATTAATTTAAGCATAACACTTGCAAAGAAAAATTTTCTCATTTAAACATAGTAATTGCAAAAGATTAAAAAAAAAATTCAAAACTTAAATAGTCCAAAAAATTAATATAACATTTCAATCATTTGGACTAGAAGAAATAAAACATCATCAGGGCTAAGGATTGCAACTAATTTTTGTCATGATGATGACTTGTATAATTATAAAGCTCCCCCACAAGTTGTGATATCTAATAAAAACTCTTGGAAATAAGATTAGTACAAAAATAATGGTTTTCTCCCTTATAATTCTTCTCATTATCTAAACATATAATGAAAAACATATATATCATAAGCAACAAGATGTGAGAAGTAATAGATAATCAATAAAACATGATTGTTCCCCCTTAGATAAGTATCTCATTTGCCATTAGCAAAATAAAATGAGAAGAGCAATGACGGCTCCCTCTTTTTAAAATAAAGGACACAGGTGGAGTCACGACATAAGAATATAATTTGTATAGCATTTCACAAGAATGGTATTTTCTTATTTTAGCACACCAATTACTAGAAACATACATTCATATTCAAGCATAGCAATTTATGAAATAATGAAAAATATCACATTTAACCTTATGGATTAAACATAACAAACATCATAAGAACAAAAGAAATTATACATTTCATTATAAGCTCTTAGATTTGATCATATTGAATCAAAAAAATAATAATTTATCACATTTGATCAAACTTATAAAAATCAAAAGCTTATTGAAAAAAGAATAAGGCAGTTCAAAATCATAAGATTATTTCTCTCCCTTTGATAATCAACAATAATTTAAAGAAAAATACCATTGTAACGATCGAGAATTCAGACTAACTGGTACACTATAGAATGAGTCTCACATAATATAAATTATGATTAGAAACATATACCCTCATGAGATGACAATCAGTAAATTCTTTGAGAATCCGATATTAGACGCTACGAGGTTCCACTCCGGACAACCCATGGTATTTGGGTCGTAAATTTCTCATACGAACTCCAATTTGTATGAATTTTATATCATTGAAAATTTTAGATCGAGATCTACAACTTTTAAGTCAAATATTTTTTCAAATTCGAACCATAAGTAAGCCGAAAACGTAAGTCAAAATCTAGATGAATAGTGTCGTGGACTTATCTAGAAAAGTCTCCAATTTTCTCCAAATTTCCACATTTTTCTACATTATTCCAAATATCAAACAAACCCTTGTATATAAAGGAACACTATTCAAGGTTTCACAAAATTAGAAAACGAAGGAAGAAAGAAAACGTGAATGGAGGAAGAGAAGACGAAAAAAAAGGAAGAAATGAGAAGAAAAATAGAAGAAAATAAGAAAAGAAAAGAGGAAAAAGGAAAAAGAAGAGTTTGGCATCCATGAAGGCATGAGAAATGAAGGGAAACCAAGAGAACCAAGGTAAGGAAACCTTAACCCAAGTTATAGATATTGGTGTTTTGATGATTTATTGGTTGATGATATTGTTGAGTTATAGTAATTAATGTTTATGTGGGTTTTGTGATAAGGAAATAATAGTTGTGGGAAAACCCCAATTTGTTAGATTTTGGAAATAAGAATTAAGTATAGATGATAGGTTGGATATGATTTGGCATTGAGATTAATATTGATTTTAGTTTGGAGATTGGAGATTGGTTGAAGTTAATTGCTTATATGGAGATATGGTTTAAGTGCTAAGAAGATTGAGTGGAAAATATGATGTTTAAATCAGAATTTGGTCTTGCGTCGCAATGTAGAACGCTCCATGTCGTGACGCGATCAGGGAATTTTCCTAGGAACACTTCTGGTTTGTTACACGTCACAACGCTGAATGTTCTTGTGTCGCGACACGCACGGTAAAATTTTGGGTACTTTTCTGGTTCATGCGCGTCGCAATGCGCAATGCCCTACATCGCGATGCATGGTCAAAATATTGCCCGAATCACTTTCAAACCATCTCTATTTCACCCGAACACGTTAGAGGCTATCTTATAAGTCTCGTATCAACTCGTAGTATATATTACGTCATGATAAGAGTACGATACCATCAGAGTGATAGCGATTACTAGAATAAGCAAATTTTAGTCTGATTCCGTAGTGTCTTTTTTAGTCCATTTATAATACCGTTTATCCAATGTAGACCATCGCAAGAACCGAAGTTTTCTCAGCAAGCGAGTAATGCTAGCCAGATTTCCAAACAGTGAGTGGACACTACTCTTTTAAATTGATCTTCATTTTGTTATTTTTGTATTAGACTTACCTTTTATACTTTAGGGCGTTAGATCATTTTTATTACAATTATTTCATTAAAGTTTATAATTTAAGTTATATTTGAGAAAGAAATGTTTTCAGTATATGGTTTATGTTTTTCGAGGCATGGGGGAAAAACTCACCTTACTATGTAACTTTACTCAGTTATGAAATTTTCGGACTGCACATGTGTACATGTATAGGACTGGGGGGACGGCGATACAAACGGCCCCAGATCCTAGTTCAGGACTAGGGGTGACAGATGCCTCTAGATCCTAGTTTCAGAGCTTGGAGGGTAGCATAGATTCACACCTCTAGTTCTAGTTCAATGGCTTGGGGGACGGCGATACGTAATTCCCCAAGACCACTAGTTTTAGGGACAATAGTGGCATGCTTTGAGGGACGGCGATATGTAACGCCCCAAAGTCAAGGATTTGCACTCATGGATCTAGTTAGGCGTAGAGGGGACGACGATACGTAACTCCCACATACGTCAAGATTTTCAGAGAGATCGGTTTTCAGATAATAGTTTTCAGATTTTAAAAAAAGTTTCAGAAAACAGACGTTTTAGGAATAGTTTTCAGAATAGATCTTTCAAATATAAGTTTTCGAAACCAGACTTTCGAAAGCAGATTTTAGAAAGATACAATTATAAAAGGGTTTTCAGACAAAGATTTCAAAAAAATAGTTTTCATATAAAGTTATTTCTAAAACTGTAGTTTTAGAACCAAATATTTTTATATCGGTATTTCAGTTTTTCATCCACTCACTTAGATCGTACAACGGTCTAACCCCCTCCACTCCCAGTTTCCTTGTTTGATAGGTATTCACATATGACGAGCTCGGGAGGACGAAAACTGATACAGTCACTAGGATATGGAGTCTATCAGTTCAAGTTAGATGAAGGGAGAGTCCAGTCAGAGTCAAGTAGAAGTTATGTATTAGTCTTTGGTTGAGATAGTCATTGTAAAATAATGTGTTGTTAAATTTATAATTACCAATGTTGACTAACGCCCCTAGACCCTAGTTTCAAGGTCAGGTAGTAGCATGGATCAGCACTGCTGGCTCTAGTTTAGTGTCTTGGGGGATGTCGATACGTAATGCCTCAACACCACTAGTTAAACGTAATGGGGGATGATGATAGGTAACGCCCCCATACGTTAGATTTTCAAAAGATTTTCAGAAACATGGTTTTTAGAATAACGGTTTTAGAAAAAAACTTTCACAGGAAATAGTTTTATAAGAAAATCAGATTTTACAGAAAGAAAGGCTTTTTTTTAAAAAAAAAAATTCAGAAAAAGAGATTTGAAAGAGCTTTTAGAAAAGATCAATTTTCCATAAATATTTTCAATTATAAAAGAATAATTATTTTACAAGTATTTCAGTTTCCGTTTAAGACCATCCACTCACTAAGTCACTCAAAAATCTAGCCCCCCCACTACCAGTGTGTTTTTTTTTGTAGGTCTACCCGAAGGATGATCTCGATATGATGGATACTGATGGCAGTCACTAAGGTGTGGAGTCCACCAAGTCAAGTCAAAGATAGAGAGTACAGTCAGAGTCACAGTAAAATCATGTATAAGCCATTGTATTGAATAAAGGTCTCCACAAGTAAAGTTGTAATTTGAATTGTTATAGAGCAAACTGTTACGAGCATTGAGTTGCATTTCATATTATTGAGTTGGGCAATGGTCTCATACATGTATTTATATTTGAGATGAGTTTAGTAGTATGGATCATAGTCAGAAAGTCAGAGAATTAGGGAGATAGGTCAGCCTATTCCATGCCGGTAGTATCTCCGGGAGAGAGATGTCATAGTGTATGAGTTGGTGATGGGAACTTCAAAAATGGTGCGGTGCCATCTTATGCTGATATTCAACCCTTATTCGGTCCAGAATTAAAAACCTACCCCACCTTGAGTACATGTCGAGTTCAAAATATAGATCTAGCATTTCAGTTTCTGACCCATTACATGGTTATCCCTTCCACTAGGCCTTCTCGAATTGAAGGAATCGACCCGAACTATTTCTTATCAATCTATCATTCAACTTCATCGCTTAAAGAAGCTTATCTTGCACCTCCTCAGGCTCACTGTAAGCTCTTTTCGTGCTATAACCCCAGAAGGGAATGACTTGTCATGGCCTGCAAAACAAAATGAAAACCATGAGGGAAAACCATTGTCGATCCATTAATCAGAAATGGGGCCTCGGCAGGACGTAACCTAGCCTCGAGCCTATCTGAGAAAGAGAGGTTTTGGGGAAACTCGACCCAAGACTATCTAAGTCATTCGGTCGTAAATAGATGTTCTTTTCTTATGCTAAGACCTAGAAATGGGGCCTCAGTGGGATGTAACCCAACCTCGAGTAGATGAGTTTACCCAGCCGTAAGGGAATTTACCCTCTTTGCGCCATCAACATGGCCTCGTTGGAATAAATACATCCACAACCCATCAAATAAACTGGCCACAATGGAATGTACCCTCATAATGCCACCAATATGGCCTTGGCAGAACGAATGTAGCCCCGAGCCATCAAACTTCTTTCCAAGTCTTAATCACGAGGGAATATTTTCAAACTCTGGTAATCTCGATGAAGACTGGAAATGGCATCCCACTTCAAGTCATCCATCAAAACCAAGATAAATACAAGACAAGCATAATGAATGTGATCTATAACATTCGCCGTATTGACCCAAAAGAAACAACAATGGAGCCCGAGGCAGCACTTGCCCCAAGCTACCCAACCTTATTGTTCAACATCCTGGAGACCCAAGCTACGTATCGAGGGGGCGGCCAACGCCATGAGATTTGTCCTATGCTAGGAAGGCCTCGAGTCTGCAAATGCCACAGAGACCTTCGGGCCTTCCTCGTGCTATGCTCCTGCGGATCCGAAATGGGACGGCCAGTGCCACGGGGGATTCTCCATCCCCGTACTAGGAATATCCCGAGGCTACAAATGCCACAGAAGCTCTTTAGCCTTCCTCATGCTATGTACCTCTCAAAGCTACAAACTCCACGGAGGTGTATGGGCCTTCCTCATGCTATGCATCTTAATTTAGTGGGCGACAAATTCTATGGGGGAATAATCTCTTCACACGCTATGCAAACCTAGAGGTACCGTAATATCGAAACCATTTACCATCCATGCATGCTATGATTATCTTGAGGCACAAAACGCCACGCTGACTCATTCACCGAATGTGCTATGGATACCCAAGGCACCAAATGCCACACAGCCCTTCGTGTTATAATATTCCTCTAAGATGCAAGTCATTGGGTGTTAGCGTTCTAGGTCAAAGGTTTGATAATGACACCAGGGATTGGAGTGCCATGGGGTGCATGTTTTTCCAACATACCTTGAATCCCTTCATGCATTCCGATCATGAGTATCTCCCAAAAATATTAAACATGCATTTCCCATTCAAATAATGATTAAGCATCGGTAAACAAGTTTTATTTAAAAATGGAAAGTCTTATCCATATTCGGGGGATCTACTGTTTTGCTTTCAACTCTTTGAAGGTCATTTTAAGAGAGGCTCTATTGGAAATATTTTCTCAGCATCTCAGTGTTCCAAGGATTCTTGATCCGAGTACCATCTAGCTACTCCAAATGATATGTACCCGACCTATTGATTTTAGTAACTATGTAAGGCCCTTTCCCACTTGGCACCCAATGAACCTTCCTCGAGCTTCCTTGTATTCAAGGTAATTCTTCTCAAGACTAGATCACCAGAGAGGAAAGATCGTACCCAACTTCTTGTAGTAAAACATGTCATCCTCTGCTGGTGGGTGCTTGATGAGCTTCTTATTCTGTCTTTCCTCAAAGTGCTGCACCCGGTGGGTGGTCATTTCAATCAATGCCGAGATGACCGCTTTATATCTATAAGCTAAGAAAAATGGGGTTTCTCCTATGGAATCTTTATAAATCGTTCGATGTGCCCACAAAACCTCAAGCAGCGCCTCGACCCACAGACCCTTACAAGACCTGAGCCTCACCTTTAAATTACTCTTGATGATTTTATTCACTGCTTCCACCTGTCTGTTTACCTTCGAATGAATAGGTGAAGCAAATCTCAGAGTGATTTAGAGGTCTTTACAAAGATTTCTGAAGCCTTTACAGTCGAATTATTTCCCATTGTCCGTAATGATAGCTCAAGGATGATAAAACAGAACACAATATTCTTTATGACAAAGTCTTTGGCTTTATTCTTGGTTATTGTAGACAACAGCTCAGCCTCCACCCACTTGGTGAAGTAATCAATCACAAACTTGGCTTACCCCCGGCCCGTAGGAATTGGCCCGATGAGATCCATGTTAGACATTATGACCCATAGCGTCACTGTTTTGTAAATGATATTGTATTATTGTACAAAATTAACTATGTGAAAATGAAATTGCCTTTTGCCGTTTTGTAATTTATTTACTTTGATATATAAATGGCGAAAGTCCATATGATTAGTTCTGTATTGAGATGATATGAGACAGTATCAATACAAAAAGGATTAATCATTAAATATCCCTAGTCGGAGTATTATCGAGATAGGACATCGATAATGCGAAATAGACTAGTATTGCACTTGTGCACGTTGTGAGGGCACAACAGCATAGTTCTCATATATTTAAGTATAGGATACTTATGCAAGTGCGATAGGAGGTTGTGTTTTACCGATAGTACGGAAAACAGCTTCGCTGGATAGACCCCGCGGAATCCCATTGGTAGTATGTCTGCGTGTCTATGGGAGGCCGCATCAGGGTAGGTGTATATGGTCTTAACCTGAGACTTGCATCGCTAGTACTTGCGACAATCGGTAAACTTTGGTTTTGGTGGTTGGGGGCTTTAACCGGTTCTGTGTTCACCACTTCTGGGTTTATCGGGAATCGTAGTGTACTGGGTGTGATGTCAAGATGGAAGTGTCACTTCAGACATATGGAGTTGATGATCGCGCAGGATACAGAACTAGTGCTCTATAAAAGGTTGCAACTGTCGGGACAATATGACTAGGTCAGGATTGTCCGATTTAAAGAGACTAGTTGCTTGATGTCTGATATATGTTTCGTACGAGGCAGACACATTTCCAGCCCCAGGCCTAACATGTGATCGTCCGACACTGGATCGATGTACGCAATACTGCGGTATACTACGCTTGATATAGATCTAATATTCCAATAAGAATATTTCTGGAGAATTGGGTAGGCATCGCGCTTTGCTAGAAGCCAACCTTGTCTTGTAAATCGGTAAAAACGTAGTACTAGGTACGTACGTGTTCGGATTATCCGACGATCGTATTTACTGCCAACATATCCGGAGATCTCTCGGGTCGCTTCCTGAAGATTCACCTATGATATTTGATTCGAACTTTATTAATCTTGGATTAATTACGGAGAAACTTTATCTTGGATAAAATGCCTTATTTTGAGAGAAAACGATTAATTTGGAATTAATCGATAAAATAATATATTCGATATATTAAACGAAATTAGATTTCGACGCGGAATTAAAATCGGATTTTAATTCGGGCAAACGAATTAATTTAGAATTAATTAGTTAACGACGTGAATAGTAATTTCGCTAGGCATAATTAGTTAATTTACGTCGCGACGGAAATTCGTTAATTTGGAATAAGCGAAACCGAGCCCGAAAGTGTTTGCGGACACATTCGTATTTTGAAACGAGTGGGGCCCGCAAGTCACATCGCGAAGTCACATCACTTGACATGACTAGTTGATAGATGTCACAAGTCACTTTATTAAAGTGACTAGATGTCACTATTCATGAGGCAAGTTGGTGGAGGCATTTAATGCCTTTTTGGAGGGAAAAGTCTTTTGGCTTTTTGCAAAGGATATACCAAATTTTTGGTATTGGTTTTTTCAATTATTGTTTTAGAAACAAAACATTGAAAAACAAAACTCCTCCCTCTCTCTCTCAAAAAGCCGAGAACTCCAAAGGCAAAATAAGAAATTTTTCTTCAATTTCTCCATTGTTGCTAGCACATATATGATCAAAGGAGGTGATAGGGAAACCATCAAAGAGCTTGGAATACACAAAGCTTGGAGCTTCCACTCATTTCTTCCTCTTGGCCGAACCTATAAGCACTTGGAGCTTCAACTCTTTTGTTCATCTTCATCATCACAAAAGCTTTGTAAGTATGATTCCTCCATGCTTCAAGTTTATTATATATTCATTATTGTATTTCATATGCTTATGCTTTCCTTGGGACAAATAATAGAAACCAACAATGGTATCATGGAGCCATGGTTAAGCATGAAATACATTAGGTTAAAATTTGGGTAAAATTGATTGAAGCATGTTCTTGTGAAATTTGATGAATGAGTATGCTTATATATATGTAATATGATGTTATACATGATCAATTTTGAGAAAAATGCATTGGATGATTTTTCCCCAAATTTGTTGCTTTGGCCGAATGTGATGGTCCTTGCTTGGGATTGGAATTTTTTGTGTACAAGATCATTGGATGACTTAAAACGTATACGGGACGTAAATTAGTGATTCAATCGGATTGAAAAACAAATCGACACAAAAATCATCCCTTGGCCGAATGTAATGGACATGAAAATGGACTTGATTTTTGTTCAAATAAATGTTGGACATGTGTTTTGAACAAATGATGATTAATAAATTAAATTGGTATTTTGGAAATATTTGGTTTAATGTATTAATCATGGATTTACACTTTAATTAATTGGATTTAAAATTTGGAATATTAAAATTTAATTAATGGGCTTTTATGTTTAATTGGGCCTTATGGGCTTGAAATTGATTTTATGGCATTTAAGGGTGATTCCTTATTTGGGTTTGGCAATTGGGTTTGACCCACATAGACCAAAGCCCAAGCCTTTATAAATCAATTGAAAGCCCATCGGACTTTAATTAAACAAACATTGGATGTTAGTTGGGCTTTGAGACCCAATTAGATTAGATTTAGAATCTAAGTCTTTAAAGCACATTAAAAGTGTAAACATTTAATTTGGAATTAAAATAAATAGAATTAGTATTGAATACGACTTAAATTGGATTTAACAAGTAGTTCGATATAATTCTTGAATTCGTACCTTATGTACTTATTCTCAAACGAGTTGGACTCGCGCAAAATCAAAACCGTTGTTTGAACATTGGATGATCACTTTAACAAAGACTAATTAATTGGATTAGATTGGTTGTAAAGCATGTCTTGATTGAATATATATGTATGTGATGAATGAATAGTGTATATCGGATGGATATTAGAAGGGAAAGGGTAATTCTAGGAATTATTGTAAATTCAGAATTTATAAATTGGACCTGCGTGTCCAGCCTTATCTCTTTTATCTCTTTGTATTCTCTTCTCACCTAATTCCCCTCAATGCAAATGAGGTTTCTCTTATTGTATTATGTAATTGGGTAGAAGTAGAATAGTGCTAGCGGGGAGAGGAAAGAGAGTGATTTGTTCTAGGAACAAGTTGTTTATATATCCATCCGCATATCACTATTAATTTACTTTATGCGCTTTATGATGTTTTAGAAGCATGCTTAAGGGTGTATGTTGATGAGACCTAACAAAGATAATAAATTGGTTGCCAATTACGCAAAAATCCCTCAATCTATATTAAGCGATTATCCTTCCATTGAATGATTCTTGTTCAAGATCCAATTGGCATTGGTTTGTTGGCCAAAGTCAAGACCTTGTCAATTAGGATGTACTTGAATCATGAGAGTTTTGTTCCACATCGGTGTCTTGTCCAAGTTGTGATTTGTTGGCCAAAGTCAAGATCACTTCTTGTCCAACGACATTGATTACGAAACTATCCTTGTCAATGGGTCCCGCTTAACTGGAATCATTAGGTTTGTTGTGCCAAAGCCAAGGCCTAGATGATTCGGAGGATAAGGTTAGGAAAATGTATTAGATACATTGACATAAGTATTGTACATATGTTTTAGACTTGGATGTCCACCTAACCGGATCTAGGAATTGGATTGGATCCAATTGATCTGTGAGATCTACCTAGTTAGGTAGCATACAGCTTGTTGGCCAAAGTCAAGGTTGTGTGTTATTTAACGGGATCCTAGCCCACTAGGAAATAGGATTTCCCGAGTTCTCAACAGAGGGTTAGAGACTTGATGAAAATAGTGGGAGGCTAGTATGTGAATTTGCAATTTCGTTCAGATACTTTGCCTTACGCGTCTTTCAAAAATCATTTCATCTATTTATTGAAATTAGTTGGACTAATACATTATTATTTTTTTTGTAACAGTTTGACTGTACCCATTTTATCGTCAACTAGATAGTTGGACTATCGTGGTTGAGATGACTAGCAAGGGAAATGTGCGTGACATCATCATGGGTGATAATGTCTTTAAAGGCACAAACTTCGCTGACTGGGAAATGAACCTCAAGATAGTACTTGGGGCTGAGAGGCTACTGTACACTATACAGATACCTCTTCCGCCTAAGCCCACTGACCCACTTGAGCTGGAGTTATGGAAAACTCACAGCGATGATTGTGACACAGCTCAGGCTGTTATGTTAGATTCAATGACTCAGCACTTTCGTCGCCAGAATAGGGACTTGGATCCTTATAACATGATGGCTAGACTGCAAGATCTCCACCGCACCAATAAGCGGATGGAGAGGTATGAGTTGGTGAAGAAACTCTTCCGCACCTGAATGACTGAAGGCACATCAGTTGAGGTCCACGGGACTTAAATGATTGCCGATATTGATGAGTTGGCCAATATGGGAATAGCCTTGGAGGCTGAGCTGACTGTAGATTTGATCTTACAATCACTTCCCGATTCTTGGAAACAAATCATAATCAACTATAAGTTGATGGATACAGATGACACCCTTGGAGAGCTGTTATCCATGTTGAAGGAGTCTGAAAAAGAACTCCTAAAAGGGGGCAAGCGCGAGGCGCACTATGCATCGACCTCTCAGGGGCCAAGGGCTGGGCCCAAGGCGACTGGAGGGGTGAGGAAGAAGAAACATAAGAACAAGGGCAAAGGCAAGTTGACAAAGGCTTCTGGGAAGCCAAGGGACAAGTCTCAAGATGTCTGCCTCAAATGCGGCAAAAAGGGTCACTGGAAACGTGACTGCCGAGTGGGCAAAGGACAGAGGGAGGATATCAAGGCAGGCAAGGCACTAGCCTCTGGTATGTTTGTTATTGAAATAAATATGACTACTTCAAGTCTTAAAAATTGGATTTTTGATTCTGGTTGTGCTGCTCATATTTGTACTGATTTGCAGGATCTGCAGAATAGCAGGATGCTGGCTTCAGGGGAGGTTGACCTACGAGTCGGAAACGGAACACCAGTTGCTGTTTTGGCTGTAGGGACTTTTGTTTTGGAACTGCCCTCGGGGCATGTACTTAAACTTTTGAACTGTTATTATATACCTAGTTTAACTAGGAATATTATATCTGTATCTTTGTTAACCCAGCATGGGTACACTTTTGTATTTAGAAACACTGGGTGTTATTTATATAAAAATGATGCAGAAATTTGCACTGTTGTTGCAAATGATGGTCTTTATATTTTGAATATAAATGAATCTCCTAAACATAAAATAACAAACAAAAGGCTCAAAAGGAGTAATCTAAAAGATGAAGCTTACATGTGGCATTGTCGTCTAGGACACATCAACAAGACTCGCATATCCACACTTTCGAAGAGTGGGTACTTGGACGAATTTGATCCTAATTCATATGATGTCTGCGAATCTTGTCTTTTAGGCAAAATGCCTAAATCACCTTTTAGTGGTAAAGGTGAACGTGCCACAGAACTGTTAGCCCTCGTTCATAATGACGTATGTGGACCCATGTCTAGCCAGGCTAGAGGTGGATATCATTACTTCGTAACCTTTACGGATGATGCATCTCGTTATGGTTATGTGTATCTAATGAGACACAAGTCGGAAACTTTTGAGAAATTCAAAGAGTTTCGACACGAAGTAGAAAAACAAACAAGCAAGAGTATTAAGACATTGCGGTCAGACCGTGGTGGCGAATACTTAAGTTATGAGTTTCAAGATTACTTGAAAGAATATGGTATTCTTTCACAGTGGACTCCTCCTGGAACACCGCAATTAAACGGTGTGTCTGAACGGAGAAACCGTACCTTGTTGGACATGGTAAGGTCGATGATGAGTCGCACTGAGCTACCAATATCCTTCTGGGGATACGCATTATACAGTGCAGTACTTATTTTGAATAAGGTTCCGTCAAAGTCTGTTGAACAGACTCCATACGAGATATGGACAGGAAGGAAACCAGGTTTCTTTTTCCTGAAGATTTGAGGATGCTGGGCATATGTTAAACGTTTGGAAGGAACCAAACTAGAACCCAAATCAGATAAATGCCTTTTTGTGGGATATCGTAGGGAAACCAAAGGATATTACTTCTATCACCCACAAGAGAACAAAGTATTTGTTGCTCTACATGCATTTTTCCTTGAGAAGGAATTCCTAGATGCAGTGGTAAGTGGGAGGAAAGTGGAGCTCGATGAAAATCGTAGTGATACTGTTCCTGGCAATGAATCAACGACGGAACATGTACAGACCATCCGGGATGAGTCTGTACCACAATCTTCATATACACAAGGACCGCGTAGGTCGGAGAGAGTCAGGACAATACCTGAGAGGTATGGGTACCTGATCTCGCCTCATGTAGATATTAATCTTATTGAGGATAATGAACCGACTACGTATGAGGAAGCAATACAAGATATTGATTCCGCTTTATGGCAAGAAGCCATGAAGTCCGAGATGGATTCCATGTATGCCAACCAAGTTTGGACACTGGTTGATGCACCAGAAGGCGTAAAGCCTATTGGATGCAGATGGATCTTCAAGAAGAAGACCGACATGGATGGCAACGTGCAAACGTACAAAGCTAGGCTTGTAGCAAAGGGGTATCGTCAACAATATGGTATGATTATGACGAAACTTTCTCACCTGTTGCCATGATTAAATCCATTCGGATAATGCTTGCAATAGCTGCATATTTCGATTACGAGATATGGCAGATGGACGTTAAAACCGCTTTCCTTAACGGAAACCTTTTGGAGGATGTTTATATGCAACAGCCTGACGGTTTTATTGTACCTAGACTTGCAAACAAGGTTTGTAAGTTAAATCGATCCATTTATGGATTGAAGCAAGCATCACGGTCATGGAATCAGCGTTTTGATGAGATCATAAAAGAATATGATTTCGTGCAAAACGAAGATGACCCTTGTGTATACAAGAAGGTTAGTGGGAGAGCACTGACTTTTATTGTCCTTTATGTCGACGACGTATTGCTTATAGGCAATGACATTCCCATGCTAACGTCGGTGAAAGCTTGGCTTTCATTTAAATTCTCCATGAAAGATCTGGGAGAAGCAGCCTTTATTCTGGGAATAAAGACCTACCGGGATAGATCTAGAAAGCTGCTTGGACTCTCCCAGAGTACATATATTGACAAAGTGTTGAAGCGATTCAGCATGGATCAATCCAAGAAAGGATTGATGCCAATGTTACGTGGTATCTCTCTGTCTAAGGACATGTGTCCTAAGACTCAAGAAGAGAGAGATAACATGAGTCGGATACCGTTCGCCTCGGCAGTCGGATCGATCATGTATGCCATGATATGTACACGACCTGATGTGTCATATGCTTTGAGCATGTGCAGTCGCTATCAGGCCGATCCAGGTGAAGGTCACTGGATGGCAGTTAAGAATATCCTTAAGTATCTTAGACGAACTAAGGATGCTTTCTTAATTTACGGAGAAGGAGAACTTATGGTATCTGGGTATGCCGATGCAAGTTTCCAAACCGACAAGGACGACTTCAAATCGCAATCGGGGTACATTTTTTGTTTGAATAACGGAGCAGTGAGCTGGAAATCTTCCAAGCAAGATACTGTTGCCGATTCAACAACAGAAGCGGAGTATATCGCTGCGTCGGAAGCAGCAAAGGAGGCAGTTTGGATCCGAAAATTCCTAATCGGATTAGGAGTAGTTCCGTTAGCTGCTGAGCCCGTTCCATTGTATTGTGATAATAACGGGGCTATAGCACAAGCTAAGGAACCAAGGTCTCATCAACGATCCAAGCATGTTCTTCGGCGTTACCATCTGATTTGGGAGATTATACATCGTGGCGATGTAAAGGTCGATAAGGTCGCATCAGATAACAACATTCCAGATCCGCTGACGAAAGCTGTTTATCCGCATGTGTTTGAACGACATGTACATAGTTCAGGTATTAGATGCTTGAGTGACTGGCTATAGGCCAAGTGGGAGATTGTTAGACATTATGACCCATAGCGTCACTGTTTTGTAAATGATATTGTATTATTGTACAAAATAACTATGTGATAATGAAATTGCCTTTTGCAGTTTTGTAATTTATTTACTTTGATATATAAATGGCGAAAGTCCATATGATTAGTTCTGTATTGAGATGATATGAGACAGTATCAATACATAAAGGATTAATCATTAAATATCCATAGTCGGAGTATTATTGAGATAGGACATCGATAATGCGGAATAGACTAGTATTGCACTTGTGCACGTTGTGAGGGCACAACAGCATAGTTCTCATATATTTAAGTATAGGATACTTATGCAAGTGCGATAGGAGGTTGTGTTTTACCGATAGTACGGAAAACAGCTTCGCTCTGGATAGACCCCGCGGAATCCCATTGGTAGTATGTCTGCGTGTCTATGGGAGGCCGCATCAGGGTAGGTGTATATGGTCTTAACTTGAGACTTGCATCGCTAGTACTTGCGACAATCGGTAAACTTTGGTTTTGGTGGTTGGGGGCTTTAACCGGTTCTGTGTTCACCACTTCTGGGTTTATCGGGAATCGTAGTGTACTGGGTGTGATGTCAAGATGGAAGTGTCACTTCAGACATATGGAGTTGATGATCGCGCAGGATACAGAACTAGTGCTCTATAAAAGGTTGCAACCATCGGGACAATATGACTAGGTCAGGATTGTCCGATTTAAAGAGACTAGTTGCTTGATGTCTGATATATGTTTCGTACGAGGCAGACACATTTCCAGCCCCAGGCCTAACATGTGATCGTCCGACACTGGATCGATGTACGCAATACTGCGGTATACTACGCTTGATATAGATCTAATATTCCAATAAGAATATTTCTGGAGAATTGGGTAGGCATCGCGCTTTGCTAGAAGCCAACCTTGTCTTGTAAATCGGTAAAAATGTAGTACTAGGTACGTACGTGTTCGGATTATCCGATGACCGTATTTACTGCCAACATATCCGGAGATCTCTTGGTTCGCTTCCTGAAGATTCACCTATGATATTTGATTCGAACTTTATTAATCTTGGATTAATTACGGAGAAACTTTATCTTGGATAAAATGCCTTATTTTGAGAGAAAACGATTAATTTGGAATTAATCGATAAAATAATATATTCGATATATTAAACGAAATTAGATTTCGACGCGGAATTAAAATCGGATTTTAATTCAGGCAAACGAATTAATTTAGAATTAATTCGTTAGCGACGTGAATAGTAATTTCGCTAGGCATAATTAGTTAATTTACATCGCGACGGAAATTCGTTAATTTGGAATAAGCGAAACCGAGCCCGAAAGTGTTTGCGGACACATTCGTATTTTGAAACGAGTGGGGCCCGCAAGTCACATCGCAAAGTCACATCACTTGACATGACTAGTTGATAGATGTCACAAGTCACTTTATTAAAGTAACTAGATGTCACTATTCATGAGGCAAGTTGGTGGAGGCATTTAATGCCTTTTTGGAGGGAAAAGTCTTTTGACTTTTTGCAAAGGATATACCAAATTTTTGGTATTGGTTTTTTCAATTATTGTTTTAGAAACAAAACATTGAAAAACAAAACTCCTCCCTCTCTCTCAAAAAGCCGAGAACTCCAAAGGCAAAAGAAGAAATTTTTCTTCAATTTCTCCATTGTTGCTAGCACATATATGATCAAAGGAGGTGATAGGGAAACCATCAAAGAGCTTGGAATACACAAAGCTTGGAGCTTCCACTCATTTCTTCCTCTTGGCCGAACCTATAAGCACTTGGAGCTTCAACTCTTTTGTTCATCTTCATCATCACAAAAGCTTTGTAAGTATGATTCCGCCATGCTTCAAGTTTATTATATATTCATTATTGTATTTCATATGCTTATGCTTTCCTTGGGAAAAATAATAGAAACCAACAATCCAGACCCACTGGCCAAAAGGCCAAGGGCATGACAATGTGGTCAGTTGCTTGGGTAGTCATTGAGGTATGTTGGCATTCTTTTGGCATCCATCACAGGCCCTTGCAACCCTAACCTCGTCCTGGTGCATTATCGGCCAAAAGAAATCTGTTATAACTGTCTTATGGGCGATTGATTGACCTTAATCATGGTTTCCATAAATTCCCTCATGGATTTCTCTAAGTACATAATTAGCCACTTCGGGCCTCAGACATCTCAATACGACATCATGTACCCCATTCGGTATAATACTCGATTTATCAAATAAAATTTGGCGCATCAACACTTCAATCTCCTTGCTTATTTTTTCTCTTCTAATGCGTCTTATGTTTCCAAGTATTTCTTGACTGGGTCTATCTAGGACACCCCTCTTTTGATTTATACCTTCAAAATATCTGGCACCTCCATACTTATTGATTGCAAGTTCCCCAGCGGAATGGTCCAAGGAATCTGTGACTTGATTGAGGATGCTAAATGAGCCAATAAGTCTACATGTTGATTATTCTCTCGTTCGATCTGCTTGAACGTCACGTTCCTCATTCTTTCAACAAGTCCATTCACCTTGGTTCTCTTGCTTGGAACTCACCATTCAACTGCTGCACAACCAATTGGGAGTCACTTTTTACCACAATATCTCATACCCTGACTGCCTCGCAGAGCCTCAGTTTGGGCAAAATTACTTCATACTCTGTCTCATTATTGGTTGCTTCGAAGGCAAACCTCAAGGCATAGCCCAATTCCTCACCTTCACTACTCTTGAGGATCACCTCTGCTTCATTTCCTTATGTACTGACTAAACAATCAATGAGGGCCGATGAATTTTTTGATAAAATTTGTCAATACATTCCTTTTGATTAACACCCAAGCAGGTAGGACATATCATACTTGGTGAGTTCCATGGACCACTTTACCAGACAACATGAGGTCTGCAGTTTATGCAAGATCTGCCTCAGCGAGTGGTCGGTATATACCCAAATGGGATGGGCTTGGAAATAGGGTAAAAACTTCCTTGCTGCGGTGACCAAGGACAAAGCTACCAGTTGATGGGTCAAATATCTAGTTTTGGTATCTAACAGTGCCTTTCTAGTGTAGTACATTGGCCTCTAAATTTTATCTATTTCCTGTACTAATGCCGAACTTACAGCACATTCAAAAAAGACTAATTACAAAAATAAAAACTCACCAGGGATTGGCTTTTCCAAAAGTAGGGATTAGCAGGGTACTATTTGAGTTGTTGGAAAGCATCCTCACACTCACTCATCCAGTTGACTTCTTTATTGGCCTTTTTGATCAGTTGGAAGAAAATATGGCACTTGTCGGTGGCTTTAGAGATGAACCAATTTAGTGCCGCCACCTAACCTATTAAGCTCTGCACTTCCTTGATTGTCCTTGGAGGTTTCAGATCCAATACTACCTTGATCTTCTGTGGGTTTGCCTCGATGCCTAGTGAACTGACCATGTACCTCATAAATTTTCCTGAGGATACGCTAGTTATGCATTTGTCCAGATTTAGTCTCATATCATGCTTCCTCAGTAGCTCAAACATCCTCCCGAGGTTGTTCAGATAATCTTCAGGCTTAGTAGTCATTGTAATCATGTCATCGACATAGACCTGCATCGTTTTACCAATGAGCGGCTTGAAAATCCTATTTACCAGTCTCTGTAAGTTGCCCCGGTATTCTTCAATCCAAAAAAGCATTACCTTATAGCAATACAGCCATTGATCAGTGATGAAGGTTGTTTTATCTTCATCATCCACTGCATCTTGACCATTGTACCCTGAGTAGGCATCCATGAAATTGAGTAATTCGTGGCAAGCAATCGAGTCCACCAGCTGATTTATTTTCGGGAAGGGGGAACTATCTTTTGGACAAGCCTCGTTCAAGTCATATAAATCTACGTACAACCTCTATTTCAATTGGTCTTCTTCATTAAGACCACATTTGACACCCACTCGGGGTATTTGACCTCCCTGATGAACCAGGACTTAAATAATTTATCAACCTCTGCCTGAATTGCCCAGTACTGCCCCTGGTCAAAAATCCACCTATTTTGCTTCACTGGCCTGTGAGCTCGGTCAACCGCCAGATGATGACTAATGAAGTTGTGGTCAATCCCAAGCATATCTATTTGATCCCATGCAAAGACATCTAAATATTCCTTCAAAAATTCTAGCAGCCATTTGTATGACACAGAAATCGATGACGCTTTTCTACGCTCGCGGCCTAGTTGGGAGTACGGAGCAGCCCGCAGGGGAACTAAACCGGAGAAATAACGTGGAGTCGCCACCCGGTGTGAACCGGAAAAGTTTGATTTAAGGCCGCACTCACCCCTCACAAGGGAAGACCTCAAACCATTGGGTTCAGAATGGTCATTTACTTATGTCACTTGTAATGATATGATTTTTGCAATAAACTAACCGAATCTACTCAAATGTATGCTCAAAGGTAACTCAGATCTAGTCCGCATTCATTAAAATAAATCATATGAGTAAGTTCGCATGCTTTAAAAATAAGTCATTATAACGGCAAGCATATAAAATCGCACAACGAGCATATTGAATCATCCAACGCAAAGAACAAATAATAATTACTTCAACATAGACGTAAACTAAATTACTAATACGAAATTAAAGAACTAAATCATGCATAAAGAAGTAACATAATCACGCTTAAAAAATAAATAATATTCTAGACTAAATCATGCTTAAATAATAAATAACGTACTAACAACTTAATCGTGCTAAATAGATAAATAATCTACTAGACTACATCATGCTCAAATACATAGTTGGATGAAATGAAATACGTGAGTCTCTCAAGTGGTATGTGGCATTGTATCCCGAGTATAAACCGCAATACCGTCTATTCGGATTCGGCTACGGATTTTACATCCGAGTTTCCAATCGATATATCACAAAAGAGAACACGTTTTCCGTTCATCCGGAACTCACATCATGCATCAATCCATAATATTCATAAATAAAGTACTAAAATAAATAGAAAAATAAAAGATGATAAATAAAGAAGGTGCCATCAGGTCTAACCTCTTTTGTCATCTCTCGAAGGCGCGTTACACGGCTTTCGGAATGGTAGATCCTCCGTAACTCTTCTGGTTTACTGGTTCAATGTTTTTACTCGTTGTTTTACAGTTTAGGCCGCTGTTTTCACTCCGTTTCAATGCTGTATTCGCTGTATTTTCTAGTCACTGTTTTAAGGTACATAAGGGACTGTTTTGGCGGTTTTGGAGGTGTGTTAGGTTGCGGTTTCGGAAGGGTTTATGGGCGGTTTTATCACTATTTTCACGATAATTACTGCCAGTTTTTGGGGCTGCTTTGGGGGTGTTTTTTAAGGGTCTAATATGCGGAAAACTGGACAGTTTTATGAGGGTATGTGCGGCAGTTTAAGGGACTAGACAGTGAGCAGTTTTCGGTGTTGGGCAGTGAGTGTTTTTGTGTGTGTAGTGGCTGGTCAGTGAGTAGTTTTCGGTGATAGGTAGTGAACGTTTTTGTGTGTGCAGTGGGGGATGTTTTTGCAGCTGTGAAGGGCAGTGTTGTGCGTATGCAGTGGGGGTGTTGGCGGCAATAGAGAGGCTTAGATGTTTATGCAGAAATGGGGTTTTGGTTTGTGCTTTGGACGGCAACAAAGGCTATCTTTTATGCTTTGGGCGTGAATGGACTTTGTTGTTTTCTTGTGTGAATATGCGTGAATGCTAGAGGTTTAATGTATTGGTGAAGGGGTTCTTTTTATAGGAAAATGGATGTGAGCTTTCTTTGTTTGAGGATGAGAAGGATTTGTGCATTAAAGGGAATATCTTTTAAATTAGTATGTGATAAGGAAAATCTTTTAATTAGGGAAGTGATTTGATTTAATTTGATTTATTCTTTTTTAGTTAGGGATATGATTTGGTTTAATTAGGCAAGGGATCTATGGGATTTCTTTAATTTAGGAAGGAGATTTCGCTTGATTTATGCATGTATTTAATGTGATTTTGTTATTTAGGGTGGGCGTGTGACTTAGGTCCTTGGGCGTGTATTGGGTTTGATTGGTGGGCTTGGTGTGTGGTTTAGTGGCGTGTGGGCTTGGTGTGTGTCTTGCGGGGTTTCGGGCTAAGGATGTGTTTTGAAACGGAGGTCCAACAAGCGACCCGAAGCTAATCCAGTAAATTAAATCCAACAAAAATGTCAATTCTTGACTATCCCTTCCGACGTCCGTTTCCCACAGCTTCCATAATTAAAAAGGTAGTGTCTCCATGCGAGACTCATCATCGGAACTTATATGTAAAAATGCAGTGCCTACAGTCGCCCCCACTTTAATGGGACTTGTGTAGTGTGTGACAATGACAATCTTATCAAAGTTCGTGCAATACATTTTTACTTACCTGGCTCGCCAGCTACCATTTGAATTGATATTTTGTGTTGATTTGATTGTGCCATACCAGGCATGCTAAACCCCATACCCGAGGTGTCGCGGTTGCATCTCCATACCTAGAGTGTCACAGAGTTGATTTTGTTATGCCATACTCGGCATTCTAAACCCCATACCTAAGGTATTGCGGTTGTGTCTCTATACCTAGAGTGTTGCAGTGATATCTCCATACCCGGAGTGCCGTACCTGGCAAGCTAAACCCCATACCTGAGGTGTCGCGATTGCGTCTCCATACCTAAGCTAAACACTGATATAGAGATAATGTATCTAGTCAAACTAGTTACATTATAACAGTTTCCTAATTTAGGTACACACCTTAGGGTAGTTCCCAAACTTAGGTATCTACGCTTAAAACAACGACTTTTGTCCCGTTTTCAATTCACAGATTAATCTCAACTGAAGTCAGTATCCTGCTCACAGCAGATTCTGCACATCAGTACATATTTATGTACCACACTAAATATTTAAAATCCAATTTTAATACTAGTAGTGAACATAATGTTGACAAACATATTTGAAGTCGGAGCCTTGCTCGTCTTCAATTCATTCATGTCTGCTTTGTCTAAATGGTAGTCACGCTTTCGCGATCCCGTTTCACAATTTAAGTAGACATTTTTGGGATATGTATTTTATCTTCCCAGAAGATTATAATGATTTTGCCTTTGCCATTTTCAACATTCCAGTAGCCTTTGGCCAAGCCTTGGCCATGTAGAATATCGAAGTAAGGTGCTCCTTGCACAATTTGCCTAATTGCAAACTTTGACTTTGTCTCCTTGAGAATAGTCATTAACTCTTCAAAAATTAAGTATTGCAATTTAGTACTTCTAAAATCTAAGGATAGATTCTTTGAAGATCCTTCAATTTCATTATCATACTTTAAGGATCTAATCCTTAGTTCTGATTCAGAAATTAAGGAGTCTACTGTGACAAGCTTAATGGATTAAGCACTAAAGTTATCATTGCATGATCTTCCAAAGATTATGCTCTACTATTTGCTTAACTACAGGCTTAGGCTTAATATATTATTTTATCAAATAAAATAACTTATTATTTTTCCAGGACCGTCCTGAAATTTATTCCCAATTTGAAAATTAAATCATTTAAATACATTTTCCCTAGGATTATGTATTAAACGTCAATCTTTCAATTTTATCTTGATCTCAATAGTCCAACTATTTAATCAACGATTTTGGTACTATTTATTATAATGATTACAATAGTCCAACTATTTAATCAACTATAATTTAATAGATTAATTTCAATTATATTGATTACTATAATCCAATTATAAAATCAACTATAAATGAATAGTTTGAATATAGTCCAACTATTTATTAAAACAACGATTTAAATATTAGTCCAACTAATATTTAATTAAAACGACGAATGATATTTATTTGAGTGCGTATGGCAAGTAATTAAACGAATATTACAAATTCAATTCTTGCCTCCCACTATTTTTCGGAGAGCCTCTAACCCTCTGTCGAGTACTCAGGAAACCATGTTTCCTAGTGGGATAGGATCCCGTTAAATATCACAGAATCTTGACTTTGGCCAACAAATTGTATGATAATTAACTAGGTAGATCTCTAAGATCAATTGGATCCAATCTAATTCCTAGATCCGGTAGGGAGACATCCAAGCCCAAAACATATATCTTATATATGCCAATACATCCAATGTATTACCTAACCTTTTTCCTCTGAATCAACTAAGTCTTGGCTTTGGCACAACAAGCTTAATGATTCCAGTTAAGTGGAATCCATTGACCATGGAAAGCTTTGTAATTAATGTCGATGGACAAGAAGTGGTCTTGACTTTGGCCAACAAACCACACCTTGGACAAGACACTGATATGAAACAAAGCCTTCGTGATTCAAACACATCTTCGATAGACAAAGGCCTTGACTTTGGCCAACAAACCAATGCCGTCTTAGATCTTGAGTAAGAATCACTCAATGGAAAGAATGACACTTAATATATTGCGATGGTTTTTCACGTGTAAATTGGCAACCAATTTATTATCTTTGTTAATGTCTCATCATCATACACCCTTAAACATGCATTCTAAATACATAATAAAGCGCATATGAAAATAGTAATGATATGCTGATGGATACTTTACACATTGATCCTAGATCAAATCTCTCTATTTCTCTCTCCCACTAGCACATGTATTTACTTCTACCCGTTACACTACACTTCTAAAGAAACCTCATTTATATTGAGGGGAATAGGTGAGAAGAGAATACAAAGAATAGGAGGTGATAAGGCTGGACTCGCAGGTCCAATTTAATAAATCGAATTTATTACAACAATTTCCAAAATTGCCCCACCCGACTAATATCCATCTGATATACATTATTCATTCATCACAACCATGTATTCACACAAGCATGCTATCAATCAATCTAATCAAATTAACTAATCTGATAATTAGTGATCATCCAATATTCAAACAAAGATTTGATTTTTCTCGAGTCAAACTCGTTTTGTGAATAAATACTCAAAGTATAAATTCTCGAATTAAATTAAACTACATCATTAAATCCAATTTAACATGTATTTAATACTAATTCATTATTTAATTCCAAATTAAATATTACACTTTATTAATAAACCTTTTACGACTTAAATTCCAAATTTAATCGTTACGGGTCTTAAAGTCCGATTAACGTCCAACGTCAATTTAATTCAAGTCCAATGGGCTTTCAATTAATTTCTTTAAGGCATGGGCTTCGGCAACCAAAGCCCAATCAAGGAGTTACCCCATAAGCCTAGAAATCAATTTCGGCCCATTAGGCCCAATTAAACTTTAAAGGTTCATAAGTCGCATTTGGGCTTTATGGATGCTGTTTTGGGCCCAATTGGATCCAATCCAATTTGCCTAAACCCAACTTTGTACAAAAAAGCCCAATAAGCCCATTTACAACATTAAAAGTCCAATTTCCAAAATTAGGCCCAAATAATTAAATTACCAAATTCTAAATTTCCAATTTAATTACATAAAGTGTTCAACATAATTAATCACCTAAATTAATATTTCTAAAACATCAAATTAGCTTGATTAATCATGTTCATCATCAACAAAACATGTCCAACACATTTTATCAAAAATCAAACCCATATACATGCTTCTTAGTCTCGGCCAAAGAGGGGATTTTTATCCGATTCGAATTCAATCCAATTAATTTCACAATCGATATTAAATTCACATCCCGAATGATTTTCAACACATCCAATGTCCAAATAATAAAAATTCCAAGACTAAATAGGGCATTATACATTCGGCCACCATAACCAATTTGGGCGAAATTGATCCAATCATATTTTCATGAAATTGATCCAATAAATCTTCAATTCAACAACATTTAAGCATACTAAATCATTCAATTTCATTAAATCATGCTCAAATTTATTTTACCCAATTTTAAGCCCTAAATATTTTCATGCTCAAACCTAGGCTCTGATACCATTGTTGGTTTCTATTAAGGTCCCAAGATCAATAATAAGCATGAAAAATGTATGAATACAAATCGAAGAAGTTTCGAAATACTCACATCGATCGGTTGCGCGACAAAACGATGAACAAAATGATTTTCTACCTTTTGGAATTGGTGCCACTGCAGTACAGTCCACTGCCTCAAAATTTCAGATTTGGCTTCAAGATTTCGAGCTCCAATCTTCGTCAAACGATTCCCGGCTCGTGGGTGGGTTTCCCTATCACCTTCGTATGTCTTCTAAGTGTGCTAGCACCTCCGATTTTGCCACAAAATCAACTTCTTCATGCCCTCTACTGCTCATGGTTTGGGTAGGTTTCACAGCCCATTTGGCGTGAATATGGAAGAAGAAATGGAGAGGAGAGAGTTGGGAGGAAATAGAGAAAATGTGTTAAGTGAATTTGGATTTTGGCTTTTAAGTGTATCTTATACACTTTTGTGAATTTCATTTGAATTTCACTTGAATTTGGCTTTCAAAAAATTCAAATAATAAAAGCAATCACTATTCACATCAAGTCACATCTATCAAGTGTCAAGTCACTTTATCAATCAAGTTGTCAAGTCACATCACTCAAAGCGACAAGTGATTTGACTCCTGAAACGACTAGCGATTTGACGCTTGATGCGACTAATGATTTGACGCTTGATTTGACTTGCGTGCCGCAGTCGAATTCAAAATGCGAATGCACTGGCAAATAATCTCGGACTCTGGTTCGTTATTCCAAATCAATGATTTATCCGTTGCGTCGTAATTAAATCTAATTTAATTAAATAATCATGCCAAGCATAATTACTATTCACGTCGCTAACGAATTAATTCTAAATTAATTCGTTTGCCCGAATTAAAATCCAATTTTAATTTCGCGTCGAAATCTAATTTCATCCAATATATCGAATATATTAACTTACCGATTAATTCTAAATTAATCGTTATCTCTCTTTTATTGATACTTTATCATAGATAAAATATCTCTGAAATTAATCCCAGATTAATTTTCTCTCTCTTTTAATTAATCTCAGATTAATTAAAGTGCGAGTCATACGTCATCGGTGAATCTTTGGGAACCGACCCATGAGATCCCCGGATATGTTGGCAGTAAATTCGGTCGTCAGACTATCCGATCACGTAAGTACCTCGTACTACGTTTTACCGAATTATAAGATAGCAAAGTGTCATGCCTACCCAATTCTCCGTAAATATCCTTACAGGAATAAAGGATCTGTATCAGGCGTAGTATACTTAGTATTGAGTATTTTTGTCTAGTATCTGATGATCACGTGCTAGGTCTGGGGCTGGAATTGTGTCTCCCCCGTACGAAACACATGTCGGATGTCTGGTAACTAGTCTCTATAATCGGATAAACCTGACCTTGTCATTTTTATCCCGATAGTTGCAGCATTTAAGAGTACTAATACCGTACCCTACGTGACCATCATCTCCACTAAGACTGGAGTGATACTTCCGTCTTGACATCATACCCAACACACTAAGATTCTCAATATACCCAGCATTGGCGTACAAAGAACCTTTTAAAGCCCTGGACGACCGCAACCAAAGTATATTGATTGTCGCAAGTATTAGCGGTGCAAGTCTCAGGTTAAGACTAAATACACCTACCCTGATTTCGGACTTCCATAGACACATAGTCATACTACCAATGGAATTCTGATGGGGTCTATCCAGAGCGAAGCTGTTTCTCGTACCATCCGTGAAACACAACCTCCTATTACACTTGCATGAGTATCCTATACCCAAATATATGAGAACTACGCCGTTGTGCCCTCACAACGCGCACAAGTGCAATACTAGTCTTTTACGTATTTATCGATGTCCAATCTCGATAATACTCTGACTAGGGATATTTAATGATTTATCATTCGTTGATTGATACTGTCTCATATCATTCTCAATCAAGGAACAAATCATAATGATCTCTCATCATTTATATATCTTGGTGATCTAATCACAAATGATAAGAGTACAATCTCCTTTGTCACATAGTTAATTTGTACAACAACACCATGATCTGTACAAATAGTGATGTTATGGGTCATAATTGTCCAACACGGAGTTCCGTACTTGGCAAGCTAAACCCCATACCCGAGGTGTTATGGTTGCGTCTCCATACCCAAAGTGTCGCAGTAATATCTCCATACCCGGAGTGCCGTACCTGGAAAGCTAAACCCCATACTCGAGGTGTCATGGTTGCGTCTCCATACCCAGAGTGTCGTAGTTGTGTCTTTATACCCGGAGTGCCATACTCGGCGTTCTGATACTGATGTTGGTGTGTCTCCATACCTGGAGTGTCATACCCGGTAAAACTGCTGCTGATAATGATGTGGGTCTCGCCCTCAGAGTGCCATACCTGGCAAGACTGCTACTGATAATGATGTGGGCCTCGCCCCTAGAGTGCCATATCCGGCAAGACTGATACTAGTGATGTGATGATTCATTTCAACATATCACTATCTTTTACGAGATAATCCTGATAGCTAAACATATTTTCGTCCTCAACGAATGCTTCGCGTCGAAACCTGAGAACCTTCAAAGTACTTGATACACTCAATTCTGATCGTCTGAATAGGTGATCTGAACTAGACTCCTAGTGTGTGTGTGTGTGTGTGTGTGTGTGTGTGTGTGCCCCAAGGCTCTTTCGCAGCTTAATCCTTAAGTAGGCCAACTCGATGATTTCATCTCGGAGAATCGGATTAGTGGGTCTAACCAATCTAGATGTCTTGATCTCACTATGTGATTACTTCGTCATACTCAACATGATATGGTCTTCTTCTCTCTTTTTTTCTTTATCTCTTTCTCTTTATTCTTTTCCATTCTTTTTTATTTCTTTTCTTTTTTCTTTCTTTGACACACCTACTCTTTAAGGTAGCATTTCTCCTCATGGTGGTCCTAATACTCGCCATGGGTAGCTTCACGCTTATCGGTTATAGGCGGTCTTATTTTTCTTTTTCTTTTTATTGCAGAGACTTTTTTTTTGTTTCCAACCATATCATATATCGTAGCATAGGTAAACCAGAAGGGACATCCAGGCAAACGGTATTCACTGATCCATCATCCCTTCAACTAGTCGACTTGTGTACCACTGAGGCTTCTACTGTTGAGATCCCGTAATCAAATGCTCGTTGAGTTTAGCCGAGATCAATCAATTCAGAATACCGGATGAGAGCATATCTCGCACTTATTGTTTCTAAGGTTTCTTCTTGCGGCAAACAATATCATCACCGGACATATGCCTAACTATCAAAGACCTCTCTCTCTCTCTCTCTCTCTCTCTCTCTCTCTCTCTTTTTCACTCACTCCACGAAATTCTTCCTTTCTACTACTGATAATGTGGGCTTCGCCCCCTAGGATCCATTCCGAAAACTCATACTGATATAGGCCTCATGGGATTCATCCTCAAAGCTATACTGATATGGGCCTCAACCCTGGGACTCATCCCCGAAACTGACTGATATGGGCCTCAACCCTGGGACTCATCCCCGAAACTAATACCGATTCATTTCTGAAACTGACTGTACTGTTGTTGCTTTTGATTGGCTTGCCTTTGCCACTTTCTTTTTTCTTCTTTGAAAACCTGTGAATACAAAACAAAACAAACACAAAAAAGAATGCAAAATACGTTACGTGTATGCATGGATGAGTTTCCTATCCCGTTGGGTCAGGTCTTCTGCTGGCGACTACTCAATCTTTTCTTCCTCAGGCAAAGTACTGCTTCAATCTGTCCACATTGATCGGCTCGGTGAACTCATTCCCTTCCAAGTCTGACAGTCTCACTGCCCCATTTCCCATTACTTTCTGGACGATGTAGGGTCCTTCCCAGTTTGGTCTGAATTTTCCTCTCGGGTCTGTTGTCGACGGCTTCGACTGCTTAATTACCAAATCACCCTTTCTAATCTTGGTAGGACGCACTTTCTTATTGAATGCTCGAGCCAACCTCTTCTGGTATATCTGCATGTGGTGCAAGGACTTCATCCTTTTCTCATCCATCAATGCTAACTGTTCAAACCTCTGCGAGGCCCATTCTCGTTCAGGTAATTCTGCTTATGCTAATACCCGTATGGACTGTATCTCAATTTCCACTAGCAATACTGCTTCCATTCCATATACCAAGGAGTAAGGTGTGGCTCATGTTGCCGTTCTCATAGACGTTCTGTACCCCCACAGGACATACGGTAGCTTATGAACCAATCTTTGTAGTTTTCTATCATCTTGGGTAAAATTGTCTTTATCATCTTATTGGCTGCCTTGACTGCCCCATTTGCCTGCGGCCGGTAAGGTGATGACTTGTGATGGCCTATCCCGTATTTCTGTAGCATCGCCTTTATTTCTCCTTGAAACTGGACTCCATTTTCCATTACTACATGGTGTGGCATACCATACCGATAAATGAGATTCCGAGCTATGAACTTTGCCATCTACTTCACTGTAATATTACGGAATGATTCGGCTTCAACCCATTTCGAGAAGTAGTCTACTGCCACTACTATGAATCGATGTCCATTCAATGCGTTCTGTCGAATCTCTCCGATCATATCAATCCCCCATGCTGAGAAAGGCCACGGCTCTGACAGCCCGTGCAACTCTGTGTCTGGAAAATTATTCAAATTACCGCGCGCTTGACAATCATGACAGTGCTTTACTAGCTTCACGCAGTCAGCTTCCATGGTTGACCAGAAAAAGCCTTGTCTCATAATCCTACGAGACAAATTCAACTCGTTCATGTGCGGTCCACATACACCGGTATATTTCTAGGTCCCAAGATCAAGCAAGACATGAAAACAATGTGTGAACACATCAACGGAGGTAGCGGAATACTCACATCGATCGGTTGTGAGATGCGGCAAGCAACGAAAATTGAAATTCCTCACTGCAATGGGCGTGAACTGCAGTGAATAAACTCACTGTTTTGGGCGTGAAGATGATCCTTCGTCAAGCTCCAAGCTTCGTTGAACGGATCCCGGCTCATGGGTGAACCTCCCTACCACCTTCGCATGTTCTGTAAGTGTGCTAGCACTTGAGTTTTTGCCGCAAAAACTCACTCTTGCTCCCCTTGAAGCTCACGACAGTGAGCTGTGATGGTGAAGAGAAACAGCCCCTTGGGCGTGAGAAAGAGAGAAGAATTGGAGGGAATGTGTAATTGGTTGACTTGTAAAATGAATTATCAAAAAGCTTTATATAATTTCCAAAAAAATAATAAGCATATACCATTTAAAATATCAAATAAAGTAAATGGTAATCAATTACACAACACTATTCCAACAACACCCATCACTATTCATTGTCACTTTATTAAAGTGACTTGATGTGTGTCTTTCAATCAATCAACTCAATCACATCAATCAATCACATCACTCAAAGTGACTTTTGATTTGACGCTTGATGTGATGAATGATTTGACGCTTGATGTGACTTGCGTTGCCGCACTCGAATTCGAAATACGAATGCGCTCGCAATCACACTCGGGCTCGGGTTCGCTAATTCCAAATTAACGAATTTTCCATCACGTCGTATTTAAATGATTACGCCTAGCGAATTCACTATTCACGTCGCTAACGAATTAATTCTAAATTAATTCGTTCGCCCGAATTAAAATCTAATTTTAATTCCGCGTCGAAATCTAATTTCGTTTAATATATCAAATATATTAATTTAATCGATTAATTCCAAATTAATCGTTATCTCTCTTTAGACGATATTTTATCCTAGATAAAATATCTCCGTAATTAATCCCAGATTAATTTTCTCTCTCTTCTATCTTATTAATCCCAGATTAATAAAAGAGTGCGAGTCATACGTCATCGGTGGATTATCGGGAAGCGACCCATGAGATCCCCGGATAAGTTGGCAGTAAATGCGGTCGTCGGAGTATCCGAATCGCGTACGTACCAAGTACTACGTTCTACCGATTTACGAGACAAGGTCGGCTTCTAGCAAAGCACGAAGTCTACCCAATTCTCCGGTCATATCCATATAGAATATATAAGGATCTATATCAAGCGTAGTATACCAAGTATAGTGTATATCGGCCCAGTATCGGATAGTCACGTGCTAGGGCTGGATAAGTGTCTGCCCCGTCCGAAGCACATGTCGGATGTCTGGTAACTAGTCTCTATAATCGGATATACATGACCTTGTCATAATATCCCGATGGCCGGCCAGCACTTAAGAGCACTAATACCGTATCCTACGTGACATCATCTCCAATATGACTGAAGTGATACTTTCGTCTTGACATCACACCCAATACACTACGACTCTCTGATAAACCCAGAAGTGGTGTACGCAGAACCGGTTAAAGCCCTGTACCACCAAGACCAAAGTCTATCGATTATCGTAAGTATTAGCGATGTAAGTCTCAGGTTAAGACTATACACACCTACCTTGATTTTGGCCTCCCATAGACACATAGTCATAATACCAATGGGATTCCGAGGGGTCTATCCAGAGCGAAGCTGTTTCCCGTACCATCGGTGAAACACGACCTCCTATCGCACTTGCATAAGTATCTGATACCTATATATATGAGAATTATGCCGTTGTGCCCTCACAACGCACACAAGTGCAATACTAGCCTATTCCGCATTATCGATGTCCAGTCTCGATAATACTCCGGCTAGGGATATTTAATGATTAATCCTTCGGGGACTGATACTGTCTCATATCATTCTCAGTCCATGAACTAATCATAGGGACCTCTCTTCATTTATATATCTATGTTGATCTAATCACAAATGATGAGAGTGCAATTTCCTTGTCACATAGTTAATTTGCTACAACAACACAATGATCTGTGCAAATAGTGACGCTATGGGTCATTTTGTCCAACACGGTATGCACTTCTTCCATTACCTTCTAAGCTTCTTCCTTTTTCAAACACTTCAGCTGAATACTATTTGTTTGCCTTTTATACAATTCTCCTTTCAAGCTCACATACTGAGAAACTAACTTCTTAATGGCTATTCTATCCTTTCAGATCACTTCCTCCGGGAGTTCCCCATGTTCTAAGTACCGCTGGATATCATGATACCAGGGTTTTCCATCGTTGACCTCTACTTCCAAGACCCTTCCTATCTCGTAAACAGGTCTACTTGCTGATGTCAACACCAGTGGTCTCATCACTAATTTCTCCGGATTTTCCCAAGTTACGGCTAATTTTGCTAATGTGTCTGCCATCTGATTCTCTTCTCGTGGCAAGTACTGGAATTTGCAGTCAGGGATAACCTTTGCCAGATTTCTGAGGTAGAACAAGTAAGGCTTCAGCCATTCTTCTTTTAACTCCCATTCTCCTTGCATCTGTCGAATTATCAACATTGAGTCACCGTAAACTTCGACATTCTTAGCTCTCCAAGCTATCAATACAGTCAACCCGAATGCACATGCTTCATACTCGGCCCTGTTGTTAGTCACTCCGAATGCCAACCTCTTGGCCATAGGTAGGGTTTCTCCCTCGGGGGTTACTATTACGATTCTAATTTCGGCTCCTTTACAGTTCACTGCTCCGTCAAAATACATCTTCCACCCTTGGACTGCTATAGCTTGGATTTCCTCATCGGGGAACTCAAACTTATACTGATCCCCTTCGACGGGTTGCAACGCCAGGAACTCTGTCACGGCTCGCCCTTTGATCACCTTAGAAGTAAGGTACTCGATATCAAACTCCGTCAGCAACACTAACTATCTACCCAACTTTCCAACCAGCGAAGGCACTGAGTGCAGGTACTTCAAAGGATTCTCTTTTGCCACCACTTGGATATTGTAGGATTGGAAGTAATGGCGTAATTTCTTGGACGCCCACACTACTGCTAGATAGATCTTCTCCACTTCCTGATAGCGGGCTTCGTACGGAATCAGTTTCTTACTAAGATAGTAGACAACATGCTCTGCTCCCGTCTCATCTGTTTGTACCACCATCACCCCCAGCGCTTCGGGTTCAATAGCCAAATAAGTACCAGGGGTCTACCTTGTCTTGGAGGTTTCAAAACCGGAGGCTTCACCAAATATTCTCTGATCTTGTCAAATGCTTCCTGACACTGTTCATTCCACTTCACCGACTGGTCTTTCTTCAATTGTTTGAAGATAGGCTCACACACTGATGTCAACTTAGCAATGAACCGACTGATGTACTGGATTTTCCCAAGGAATGCTCTGACTTCTTTTTCCGTCTTCGGTGCTGGCATCTCAGTAATAGCCTTGATCTTTTCAGGGTCCACTTCTATTCCTCCCATTCCCACTGTATGGCCAAGCAACTTCCCCGACGTTACTCTGAACACACACTTCTTAGGATTCAGCCGTAGGTTGTATTTGTCGACTCGTTCAAGGAACTTCTCCAATAATTCTATATGCCCGTCTCTCATCTCTGAATTGATGTAGGACACAGATTTTGACGATGCTATTCTAGGCTCGCGGCCTAGTTGGGAGTACGGAGTAGCCCGCAGGGGAACTAAACCGGAGAAATAACATGGAGTCACCACCTGGTGTGAACCGGGAAAATGTGATTTAAGGCCGTACTCACCCCTCGCAAGGGAAGACCTCAAACCGTTGGGTTCGAAATGGTCCCTTACTCATATTACTTGTAACGATATGATTTGTGCAATAAAATAACCGCATCTACTCAACATGTATGCTCAAAGGTAACTTAGATCTAGTCCGTATTCATCAAAATAAATCCTAAGACTAAGTTCGCATGCCTTAAAAAATAAGTCATTATAACGGTAAGCATATAGTATCATACAACAAGCATATTGAATCATCCAATGCAAAGAATAAATAAATAATTACTTCAACATAACTAAATTCCTAATGCAAAATCAAAGAGCTAAATCAAGCATAACGAAATAACATAATCATACTTAAAAATAAACAATATACTAAACTAAATCATGCTTAAAAAATAAATAACATACTAGCAACCTAATCATGCTCGAATATAAAATTTAGATGAAACGAAATACGTGTCTCTCAAGCGGTACGTGGCATTGTATCTCGAGTGCAAATCATAATACCGTCTATTCAGAATTGACTACGGAATTTACGTCCGAGTTTCCATCAGATATACCACAAAGGAGAACATGCATTCCGTTCATCCGGAATTCACATCATGCCTCAATAAACGACTCTCATGCGATAATGTATTAAAATAAATAAAAAAATGAAAGATAATAAATAAAGAATGTGCCCTCAGGTCTAACCTCTTTTGTCGTCTCTCGAAAGTGCGTTACACGGCTGTCGGAAGGATTGATGTTCCATAACTTTTTTGGTTCTTTAATCTAACATTTTTCTCGCTGTTTCGCTATTTGAGCTGCTGTTTTCACTTCGTTTCGCTGCTATTTTTGCTATATTTTCTGGTCACTGTTTTAAGGCAAATGGAGGACAGTTTTGGTAGTTATTTAGACTGGTTTAGGCTGCGATTTTGGAAGGGTTTCGGGGGCAATTTTTGTCACAGTTTTGTGTAGTTTTTGGAGTATTTTGAGAGCATTTTCAATGGTTAAATCTACGGCAAACTGGGCAGTGTGCGGTAGTTCAAGGGGCTGGACAGTGAGCAATTTAGGCACAGTGCATGGAAGGTTTTATGCGATAGTTAAGGGGGTCGTATTGCGGCAGTTTTGTGGTATAGTTTACGTGCAGTTTAGGCAGTGAGAGGTAGGGATTGTACGGCAGTTTTGGAGTGATTTACTGGCTGTGTTGCTCGGTAGTTTGTTGGCAGTTAGTGGAGGCTGGTTGGTAATGTGCTGAAACAAAGGCTGTGTAGTGCGTAGGGTATGAAAGGGGTTCGGACGTGTTGAGTGGGGTAAGGGGTACGTGAGGTAAGGGGGTAGTTTGAAGGCAGGTGGCGTGGTGAAAGGATGATTTATGGCGTTAAGGTTGGCTAATTTGTGAGATGCGTTGAAGGCCAACACGTGAAAGGGGCTGGTGATAGTAGATTGCGTGAGTGGGGTGATGTGAGGGCATGGTGAAGGTGGGCTAGGCGTGTGGAGGGGGCAAGTCAGTGGCATGAGTGGGGTGATGTGAGGAGGCAGCAACGTGTGAATGGACCAAGATAGGCATAAAGGGTTTGATGAAGGCAATGTGAGTGGAGGTGTGCAGGTGTTTTGCCGAGTAAGAATGGGCTTAGAATATTAGGGTTGATTTCGTGAGAATGAGCTAGCCTCCCTAAAGTTTCGTTAAGGGTCTTTTTTATAGGCAATGTGATGAGGATTTTCCTTGTTGGAGAAGGAGAAGGATTTGTGCATTAAAGGGAATATCTTTTAATTATTGTGTGATAAGGGAAATATTTTTATTAGGGATATGATTTGATTTAATTAGGCAAGGGATCTATGGGATTTCTTTAATTTAGGAAGTGGATTTGGCTTGATTTATTCATGTGTTTAATGTGTTTTTTTAGTATTTTAGGAAGGTGTATTAGACGTGTGGGCTTAAGTCTTTGGGCGTGTAGGCTTGGTCTATTTAGTGGGCTTGGTGTGTGGTTTAGTGATGTGTGGGCTTGGTGTGTGTCTTGCAGGGGTTTGGGCTGAGGGTGTGTTTTAAAATGGAGGTCCAACAAGTGAACCTGAAGCTAATCCAGCGAGTTAAGTCCAACAATGTGTCAATTCTTGACTTTTTCATTCCGACGTCTGTTTCCCACGACTTTCACAATTAAAGAGGTAGTGTCTCCATACGAGACTCATCATTGGGACTTATATGCAAAAATATTATGCCTACAATCGCCCCCACTTTGATGGGACTTGTGCAGTGTGTGACAATGACAATCCTATCAAAGTACGTGCAATGCATTTTTACTTACCTGGCTCGCCAGCTACCACTTGACTTGCATTTGTTGAGTTGAGTGTATTTTATTGTGCGGTGGTCTATTCTCGAACCGAGTTGATGAGAGGTGGTCTATTCTCGAACCGTTAATGTGGTGTGGTCAATTCTTGAACCGTACTCCATTCTCGGATTACCATTCTCGGCTTATTCATTCTCAAACTCTGCTCCATTCTCGGATTACCATTCTCGGCATTTTCATTCTCGACTCTACTTCATTCTCGGATTGCCATTCTTGACTTGTTCATTCTCGAACCCTGCTCCATTCTCGGATTGCCATTCTTGACTTGTTCATTCTCGAACCTTAGTCCATTCTTGGATTACCATTCTCAGCTTGTTCATTCTCGAACCTTGCTCCATTCTCGGATTGCCATTCTCGGCTAGTTCATTCTCGAACCTTGCTTCATTCTCAGATTTCCATTCTCGGCTTGTTCATCCTCGAACCTTGCTCCATTCTCGGATTGCCATTCTCAGCCTATTCGTTCTCGAACCTTGCTCCATTCTCGGATTTCCATTCTCGGCTTATTCGTTCTCGAACTCTACTCCATTCTAGGATTTCCATTCTCGGCTTGTTCATTCTCGAACTCTACTCCATTCTCGGCTTTATTCATTCTCGAACCTTGCTCCATTCTCAGATTGCCATTCTCGGCTTGTTCATTCTCGAACTCTACTCCATTCTCGGATTGTCATTCTTGGCTTTGTTCATTCTCGAACCTTGCTCCATTCTCGGATTTCCATTCTCGGAAAAATTGAAATTGATGTCTCCAGACCCGGCAAAACTGATACTGATAACGATGTGGGCCTCACCCCCAGAGTGCCATACCCGAGAAAACCGATACTGATGTCTCCATACTCAGAGTGACATACCCGAAAAAACTGATACCGATGTCTCCATACCCGGAGTGCCATACCCGGTAAAACGGATACTAATAACGATGTGGGCCTCGCCCCCAAAATGCCATACCCGGCCAGACTGATATTCGCGTCTCATACCCGGAGCGCCATACCCAGCAAAACTGATACTGATGTCTCCATACCCGGAGTTCCATACTCGGTAAAATTGATACTGATAACGATGTGTGCCACGCCCCCAGAGTGCCATACCCGGCCAGACTGTTACTGATATGAGATGGGTCTCGCCCCCAGAGTGCCATATCCGGCCAGACTGATACTGATAATGGTGTGGGCCTCACCCCTAGAGTGCCATACCTGGCCAGACTGATACTGATAATGATGTGGGCCTCACCCCCAGAGTGCCATACCCGGAAAGACTGATACTAATAGTGATGTGGGCCTCGCCCCCAGAGTGCCATACCCGACAAAGCTGATATTGATGTGGGCCTCGCCCCTAGAGTACTATACCCAGCAAAGCTGACATTGATGTGGGCCTCGCCCCCAGAGTGCCATACCCGGAAAGACTGATACTAATAGTGATGTGGGCCTCGCCCTCGGGACTCATCCCCAAAACTGATATTGATGATGTGATGGTTTATTTCAACATACTATACTGCCTCTCAGGAGATACCCCTGATAGCTAGATACATTCTCGTCCTCAATAAATGCTTTGCGTCGAAACCTGAGAATTTTTAAAGTACTCGATACACTCAACTCTGATCGTCTGAATAGGTGATCTGAACTACTCCTGGTGTGTGTGTGCCAAGGCTCTTTCGCAGCTTAATCCTTAAGTAGGCCAACTTGATGATTTCGTCTCGGAGAATCGGACCAGTGGGTCTAACCAATCTAGATATCTTGATCACACTCCATGATTACTTCGTCATACTCAACATGATATGGCATTCTACTTTTTTCTTGTCTCATTCTTTTCATTCCTTTTCTTTTTCTCTTTTTTTTTCTTTTTCTTTCTTCGACACACCTACACTTTAAGGTAGCATTTCTCCTTATGGTGGTCCTAATACTCGCCCATGGATCGCTTCACGCTTATCGATTATAGGCGGTCTATTTTTTCTTTTTCTTTTCATTACGAAGACTTTTTCTTTGTTTCTAACCTTATCATATATCGTAGCATAAGTAAACCATGGTGGACATCTAGGCGAACGGTCATTCACTGATCCATCATCTCTTCAACTAGTCGTCTCGCCAACTACTCAGGCTTTCATTGTTGAGATCCTGTATTTAAGTGTTCATGAGTCTAGCTGAGATTAATCCATTCAGAGTACCGGACGAGAGCACGTCTCACACTTATCGTTTCTAAGGTTTCTCCCTACAGCAAACAATATCATCACCGGACATATGCTTAACCATCAAAGACTTTTCTCTCCTTTTTTCCTCTTTTTTTTTCACTCATTCACTCCTTAGAATTCTTCCTTTCAACTACGGATAATGTGGGCTTTGCCTCCTGGGTCCATTCTCGAAACTTATTCCGATATAGGCCTCAACCCTGGGATTCCTCCCTGAAACTGATTCTGATTCATTCCTGAAACTGATACTTATTCATTCCTGAAACTGTACTGTTGCTGTTTCTGATTGGCTTGCCTTCGCCCGCTTTCTCTTTTTCTTCTTTGAAACCTGTGAATACAAAATAAAACAAACATAAAAAGAATGCAAAATATGTTACGTGTATGCATGTATGAATGAACGAATTTCCTATTCCGTTGGGTTAGGTATTCTACCAATTCCTTTGGTGACTGCTCGGTTTTCTCTTCCTCAGGCAAAGTATTGCTTTAATCTATCCACATTGATCGGCTCGATGAACTCATTCCCTTCCAAGTCTGACAGTCTCACTGCCCCATTTCCCAATTTATGAATGGCTATCCTGTATTTTCTGCTTGCTTCTTCCGAGGATTCCCCGTGTTCTAAACATCGCTGAGTATTATAGTACCAGGGTTGCATGCTTTTGTCAAATATACTCATGTTGCAGGTTGAAAGGAAGAGACTCAGGCAAGTAAACGAAATGAACGTCTTTATTATCATTAAGAAATGGTTCGAACAAGTAGGCAAAATCAATGTCTATATTAAAAATGCAGGATCAAATAAATTATGAGGAACAGCTTCATCATTCACAGCATTGCCTTATTCCTTGGCCTATGGTTCTCCACTGTTGTCATTTCCTATCCCCATGAAAGAAGCTGGGTGGTTGAGGGTTTAGAGGACAAAGATTTCGGGCAGGCCAGAGTTGATCATGTAGATGGGTGGGGGAACGGAGTGGTAATTTGGCAGAGGATTCATGTGTGTGTTTGGCCATTCTTTTTCAGGGTCGGGTATTTTGTGGGCATCAATGAGGTCCTGGATTTCATTCCGTAGGCGGGTGTCGTTGTCGGTGTCATGGCCATGTAGTTGGTGGAAGTAATAATAAAGGTTCACGTTGAGGTGTGGCGGTGGAGGGTGTGGAAGTGGTTTTCCTTCTAAAGGTTTTAGGAGTCCTTGTCCCTTCAACTTCTTAAATACCTTAGACAAAGGCTTCCCCAGGTTAGACAAACACTGGTTCCTGACGGAAGCAACCTCGGCAGAAGCGGGCTTGGTCTCAGAATGTCCCCCAAAATTCCTTTTATTTGGCCGTAAAACTTTCTGTTCTCGGCTTTCTCCTCTTCAATGTCGATGACAGTCTCTCTTAACTGTCGAAAATCAGTAATCATCGAAGTCATCCTCCTCAACTTATCATAAATGGAGGGCTTGGTGCCCTTGATGATCATTTTGATATGGTCTTTCTCCGAGGGCCGAGTCTGTATTTTCAAAAGCTGGTCTTTCTTCAGCGATCCACATACTCTTTGAAGCTATCTTTCGGTTTCTATTTGGTGGTCTCCAAGTCACGGAGTGACAAGTCGATCTCCAAGTCTGTAACATACTGCTTTAGGAAGGCAGCAGTCAGTTCTCTCCAATCCTCCTTAACATTTTCTCAAGGCTGTGATACTACACTATAGGTGCCCCCTCGAGTGACATCCCAAACATTTTTTGGACTTGGCGCTGTGATAGGCCCACTGAACTCATTACCGAGACATACTGCCGGAGATGGACCCTCGGGTCCCTATTTCCATTAAATTTGGCTATGTCGGGCATTTTAAACTGAGCTAACAGCTGCTCTTCGAAGGTCATCGCCTCATAATCCAACAAGTCCTCATGTTCCCTTTCATCTTACCGGTAACTGACTTCATCTGATCATGGAGTTTTTGTATCTCGGCCTGAGACCCGGTTATTCTCCCTACGGTGTATTCAGCCATATCATCTTCATTAAAGACGGGGACATCATCATTCAACCTGCTCGGAGGGTCCTCACGCCTCTCATTCTCAGAGCTTCCCTCGGCACAGGGCACGGCCGTATTAGCCATAGCAGTGGTCAAAGCTTGCAGTTGCTCGGTAACCTTAGTGAGATTGGCTTCCAGCTGATCTATACGAGATCCCTCATTGACTGATTTACTCATGTTTACTGACGGCCTTTTGATTAGTCTCCCCTCTTTCCTAACCCAACGGATATCTATGATGGCTTTTAAGATTGTGTGTCAGTGTGTATGCGTGCAATGCATGTAATGTATAAGTTCATAAAAATTTTATACTTGTTGGCCCATTATCATTTTAAAGTATTCGATCACGCTATTGCGTGGTGCAAACTTGTCCCAGTTGAAAAGGCCCAACAGGTTTACACTTTACGATAACATTGCCAAACGACTTCAAATGACAAGAAGCCCACACATAAAATGGCCCATCGGTATTTTAGAAGCTTTTTGCCCAATTGTCAAAAGACACGAACTCGTTCCAATTTAAATGGCCCAACAAGTTCACATCTTTCGACAAAAGATCCAACTGGATCCAAATAACGACGGTCCGAAACATAAACACAAAATAAATAATTTCTTTTAGTTCTACGACTAAGGTTCTCATGTGGGTTTACGGGAGTGCGGACAAAAGCTCTCATTGACGAAGGATTTCCCACAACTTGGACTCCCCACTCAAGTCAAGCGACCAAGTGAGAGCACCTTTTTTATACCTTACGGTACGTGCCAGTGAGTTAAGGTGCTTGACTGACTGTCAAATGGATTTCCTATTGTAGATTCCCTAGATGGAGGGTGGAGCGAACTCTCTTATATACTCAAGCCTCTTAGGCTCTTATCACTTAGTGACAGGAATAAACAATGAGTCCTCCAAATTAGTCCATCACAGCAAGCTACGAGTACATGGTTATCTAGGTGCCCTCACAGTTTTTCCTTATAGAAAGGTAGTGAATGAAGGAAGACACCAAACCATTATCTAGCTCAAAAGGTGCCTTTGATTAAACCCCTTTTTCAACCCACGGTAGACACGGTTAAATAAAGCACAAATCATAATCATTATAAGACATTATTTCGGGGCCAATTCTCTATCCCCAGTGGAGTCGCCAGACTGTAGGACACAAATATTGACGACGCTATTCTAGGCTCGCGGCCTAGTTGGGAGTACGGAGTAGCCCGTAGGGGAACTAAACCGGAGAAATAACATGGAGTCGCCACCCGGTGTGAACCGGGAAAATGTGATTTAAGGCCGCACTCACCCCTCACAAGGGAAGACCTCAAACCGTTAGGTTTGGAATGGTCCCTTACTTATGTTTCTTGTAACGATATGATTTGTGCAATAAACTAACCGCATCTACTCAACATGTATGCTCAAAGGTAACTTAGATCTAGTCCGTATTCATCAAAATAAATCCTAAGATTAAGTTCGTGTTGGATTTCTATTAAGTCCCAAGGATCATTTATAAGCAATGAAACACATGTGAATACTCAAAAGAGAATGGCGGAATCATACTCACAATGAACGGATTGGATGCTACGAAGAACAAAATTTTTTCATCCTTGTTGTTTTCCATGAAGCTCTCGGCTTCCTTCAAAAATTTGAGCTCCATCATTCGGCCATGTCCAAGCTCCAAGCTCCAAGCTTTCAAATGGTATTCCAAGCCCATTGGTGAGTTTCCCTATCACCTTTGTATATCTCCAAAAGTGTGCTAGCACTTGATGATCTTGCTACAAAATCATCATCTTTCTTCTCCAATGGCTCACGGTTTGGATGAACAAAAGAGAGAAAGAAAATGGCCTCTAAGGCCGAGAGTGAGAGGAAGAGAAGTAAAGTGAGAGTTGTTTGGTTTTTGTGTATCTAATACCAAAAATCAAAAGTCAAATACCATTTTTATAATAGTAAATGTCTTTCATGCTTTCACAAAGCTTTCCATAAACTTACATCAAGTCACATAACTCATGAATAATTACTGGTGTCAATCACTCAAAGTGAAAGACATCTATCCCTTGATTGACGAATGATGTGATGCTAGATGTGACTTGCGATTTGACGCTTGATTTGACTTACCTGCCGCACTCGAATTCGAAATACGAATGCGCTCGCAAACAATCCTGAGCTCGGGTTCGTTAATTCCAAATTAACGAATTTTTCGTTGCGTCGTAATTAAATCCAATTTAATTAAATAATCATGTCAAGCATAATTACTTATTTGCGTCGCTAACGAATTAATTCGTTCGCCCGAATTAAAATCCAATTTTAATTTTGCATCGAAATCCAATTTCGTTTATATATCGAATATATTAATTTACCGATTAATTCCAAATTAATCGTTCTCTCTCTTTAAATGATATTTTATCCTAGATAAAATATCTCCGTAATTAATCCCAGATTAATTTTCTCTCTCATCAAATTAATCTCAGATTAATAAAGTGCGAGTCATACGTCATCGGTGAATCTTCGGAAAGCGACCCATGAGATCCCCGGATATGTTGGCAGTAAATACGGTTTTCGAACTATCCGAATATGTACGTACCTAGTACTACATTTTTACCGATTTACAAGACAATGTTGGCTTCTAGCAAAGCGACATGCCTACCCAATTCTCCAGAAACATGCTTACAGGAATAAGCGATCTATATGCGGCGTAGTATACATAGTATTGTGTATGTCGATCCAGTATTGGATGGTCACGTGCAAGGCCTGGGGCTGGAAATGTGTCTTCCCCGTACGAAGCACATATCGGATCTCTGGTAACTAGTCTCTATAATTGGATATACATGACCTAGTCATAATATCCCGATAGTTGCAGCATATAAGAGAACAAGTTATGTATCCTACGTGATCATCATCTCCACTATAACTGAAGTGATACTTCCATCTTGACATCACACCCAATACACTACGATTCTCAATATACCCAGAAGAGGCGTACACAGAACCGGTTAAAGCCCTGGATGACCAAAACCAAAGTATATTGATTGTCGCAAGTATTAGCGATGCAAGTCTCAAGTTAAGACCAAATACACATACCCTGATTCGGACTTCCATAGACACATAGTTATACTACCAATGGAATTCTGAAGGGGTCTATCCAGAGCGAAGTTGTTTTCCGTACCATCGGTAAAACACAACCTCCTATTACACTTGCATGAGTATCCAATACCCAAATATATGAGAACTATACCGTTATGCTCCCATAACACGCACAAGTGTAATACTAGTCTATTCCGTATTATCGATGTCCAATCTCGATAATACTATGACTAGGGATATTTAATGATTAAACCTTCGTGGATTGATACTGTCTCATATCATCTCAATCAGGAACTAATCATATGGACCTTTCATCATTTATACATCTTGGTGATATAATCACAAATGATCAAAGAACAATTTCCTTTGTCACATAGTTAATTTATACAACAACACCATGATTTGTACAAATAGTGATGCTATAGGTCATAATTATCCAAAAGTTCGCATACTTTAAAAAATAAGTCATTATAACGGCAAGCATATAGTATCACACAACGAGCATGTTGAATCATCCAATGCAAAGAACAAATAAATAATTACTTCAACATAATGTAAACTAAATTCCTAATGCAAAATCAAAGAACTAAATCATGCATAACGAAATAACATAATCATACTTAAAAATAAACAATATACTAGACTAAATCATGCTTAAATAATAAATACCGTACTAGCAACCTAATTATGCTCGAATACAAAATTTGGATGAAACGAAATATGTGTCTCTCAAGCAGTATGTGGCATTGTATCCCAAGTGCAAACCACAATACCGTCCATTCGGAATCGGCTACGGAATTTACGTCCGAGTTTCCATCCGATATACCACAAAAGAGAACACGCATTCCGTTCATCCGGAATTCACATCATGCCTCAATAAATGACTCTCATGTGATAATATATTAAAATAAATAAAAAAACGAAAGATAATAAATAAAGAAGGTGCCCTCAGGTCTAACCTCTTTTGTCGTCTCTCGAAAGCGCATTACACGGCCGTTGGAAAGATTGATGTTCCGTAACTTTTCTGGTTCACTAATCCAACATTTTTTCTCATTGTTTCGCTATTTGAGCTGTTGTTTTCACTCTGTTTCACTGCTGTTTTCACTGTATTTTCAAGTCACTATTTTAAGGCAAATAGGGGACTGTTTTGGCAGTTATTTGGACTTGTTTGGGCTGCGGTTTTGGAAGGGTTTTGGGGGCAGTTTTTGTCATTGTTTTGGACAGTTTTTGGACTATTTTAGGAGCATTTTCAAGGGTTAAATCTGCGGTAAACTGGGCAGTGAAACTGGGCAGTGTACGACAATTCAAGGGGTTGGACAGTGAGCAGTTTAGGCGCAGTACATGGAAGGTTTTATGCGATAGTTTTGGGGTATAGTTTGCATGCAGTTTAGGCAGTGAGGGGTAGGGATTGTGCGGCGATTTTGGAGTGATTTACTGACTGTGTTGCTCGACAGTTTGTTGGCAGTTAGTGGAGGCTGGTTGGTAATGTGCTGAAGCAAAGGCTACGTAGTGCGTGGGGTATGAAAAGGGGTTCGAACGTGTTGAGTGGGGTAAGGGGTACGTGAGGCCAATGGGGTAGTTTGAAGGTAGGTGGCGTGATGAAAGGATGATTTGTGGCATTAAGGTTGGCTGATTTGTGAGGTGCGTTGAAGGCCAACACGTGAAAGGGGGCTGGTGATAGTAGATTGCGTGAGTGGGGTTATGTGAGGGCAAGGTGGAGGTGGGCTAGGAGTGTGGAGGGTGCAGGTCAGTGGCGTGAGTGGGGTGATGTGAGGAGGCAGCAACATGTGAATAGACCAAGATAGGCGTAAGGGGTTTGATGAAGGCAATGTGAGTGGAGGTGTGCAGATGTGTTGCCGAGTAGGAATGGGCTTATAATATTATGGTTAATTTCGTGAGAATGAGCCAGCCTCCCTAAGGTTTGGTTAAGGATCTTTTTTATCGGCAAAGGGATGGGGATTTTCCTTTTGGAGAATGAGAAGGATTTGTGCATTAAAAGGAATATCTTTTAATTATTGTGTGATAAGGGAAATCTTTTAATTAGGGATATGATTTGATTTAATTAGGCAAGGGATCTATGGGATTTCTTTAATTTAGGAAGTGGATTTGGCTTCATTTATGCATGTGTTTAATGTGTTTTTTTTGTATTTTAGGAAAGTGTATTGGGCGTGTGGGCTTAAGTCTTTGGGCGTGTAGGCTTGGTCCATTTAGTGGGCTTGGTATGTGGTTTAGTGATGTGTGGGCTTGGTGTGTGTCTTGCGGGGTTGAGGGTGTGTTTTAAAATGGAGGTCCAACAAGTGAACCCGAAGCTAATCCAGTGAGTTAAATCCAACAATGTGTCAATTCTTGACTTTTTCCTTCCGACGTCTGTTTCCCGCGACTTTCACAATTAGAGAGGTAGTGTCTCCATACGAGACTCATCATTGGGACTTATATGTAAAAATACAGTGCCTACACTTGACCATCATGTCATCCACGTACACCTCAATCTCCTTATGCATTAGGTCGTGGAATAAAGTAGTGGCCATTCGTTAGTAGGTGGCTCCGACATTCTTAAGCCCAAATGGCATCACCTTGTAGCAATAAGTGCCTCATTCCATGACAAAGGCAATCTTATGCTTATCTTCTTCAGCCATAAGAACCTGGTTGTATCCCGAGAACCCATCCGTGAATGAGTACATAGCCGATAAAGTCATACTATCAACAAGCACATCGATATGAGACAATGGGAAGTCATCCTTCGGGTAAGCCTTATTGAGGTCTCTGTAATCCACACACATTCTGACCTTGCCATCTTTCTTCAGCACAGGCACGATGTTTGCCAACCACTCGGGATATTTTACCACTTCCAAAAACCACACATCTATTTCCTTCTTAACTTCTTCTCTGACCTTCTCGGCCCATTCAGGTCTCATCCTCAAAGCTTCTGCTTTACCGGCCTCATGTTTGGATAAGTCGGTATCGCATGCTGGGCAATGCTTCTATCTACTCCAGAAATGTCCTCGTAGGACCAAGAAAATACCTTAGCATATTTGACCAGCATCCCTTCTAAACTTTTCCGCTCTTCGGCGGTAACCTCACTCGTAATTAAGACTTCCTTGGGGCTTTCAGGCGTACCAAGGTTGAATGCATTTGTTTTAGTGGAGTTGATATCAAATATGCTTAAGTCATGCAAGTTAAGAGGAAGAGACTCAGGCAAATAAGCAAAATGATTGTCTTTATTACTAATAAATACGGGAGTACACTCAAATAAATCAGGAAGATAAATGTCTTCATCTTCTACAGACACTTCATCCTCCGCAACCAGGTTCTTCTCAGGCTTCTTACCCTCCTCGAGAGTCAGGCTCTCCAACTTCATCAGTTCTTCTTCCCATTTCTCTTCTTCCTTCTTCGTAACTTCTTCTGTCAACGACTTCTCACCCAGCACATATTGGAAGATCTCAATCCGGGCACCACAATCCCGTTAACTTCTACTGGTTCGGACTCTTCTTGATACCCCGAAGCCTTTACAAAACACTCCATTAACTTCAGCCTTTTCTTCTTAGCCTTTGGCTTATCTTCATCAGACTGGTATCCCAATCCCCTCTGGGTAGTCTGTCCCTTAAAGTCAGGCAATGCTGAACCTTGGCCTGGCTCGAACTTCATTTTCTCCATGATCTTAGCTACCTTGGGGTCCACCTACTCCTCAAAAGTTGCCGACACTTGGAACCTCGTGAAAGGTTGTATTTCTAAAGCGGCTACAGCATTGTCCAACTCAGCTCGGATGGTGAAAATCTCTCCTCCATACGAAAATTTAATCATCTGATGTAGAGTGGAGGGCACGCCTCCAAGCTTATGAAACCACGGCCTTCCCAATAATAAGGAAAAAGTGGCTGGGATATCCAGTACTGTGAACTCAACCTCGTCCTCAATCGATCCAACCTTGACTACTGCGGCAAAAGTACCCTCAACTCCCTGCTTGCTATCATCATAAGCCTTAATAGTCATATTAGAGGGACTCAGATCCGTCGGCTTCATACCTAGCCTCGCCAAAATCTTCAATGGGCACACATCAATGGATGAGCCATCGTCCACCATCATGCAAGATGTCTTCTTGCCCCTCACTTCAGCTCGGATGAATAAATGCCTATTGTGGTTTCTCCCCTCAGTAGAGAGTTCTTCCTCAGAAAAGGTTATTTGCATAGCTTCCCTCTACACTGATCCGACAAACATTACGGGATTAGTATCCTCGGGCACTACTATCTAACTCAAGGCCTCTACCATAGCTCGTCTATGCTCTCCGGATGCACACAATAACTCCCAGATACTCAATTGTGTTCGGGTCTTCTTCAGTGTCGCAGCACTACGTCTCCCTCAGTATTCTCCATATTCTCGGCCACCTCTCAGTCTTTTGTCAACACTTCTTTCCCCTTTTCTGCAGTATCACTATAAAAGTGCCCACTTCGGGTCATCCCCTTCACCTCTTCTTGGTCACTACTCGAGAAATCCTCCCAGAAATTCTTCTTATGTTCCATCTCATCCTCACTGTTGCTGTCTCAAATACCCAGGCAAAAGGCTTGGTGGTCAAAGGTTTGGAGGACAAGGTCTTCTGGTAGGTCAGAGTTAATCATATAAGTTGGCGGGGGAACGGAGTGATAATTGGGCAAGGGGTTGCGGTACGTGTTTGGCTGTTCTTTCTCAAGGTCAGAAATCTTGTGGGAGTCAATCAAGTCTTGGATCTCATGGCGGAGATGGGCACAACTATCGGTGTCATGGCCATTTTGCTGGTTTCATGAGTCTTTGTCTGGTTAACTTCTCAAGCACCTTGGACAAGGGTCTACCCAGGTTAGAAAAACACTGATTCTTAATGGCAGCAACCTCCGCAGTAACATGCTTAGCACCATAGGGCCCTCTGACAGTCTTCCTATTCAGACTATAAAACTTCTGATTCTCAGCTTCCTCTTCTTCAATATTTATAACAGTTTCCCTCACCTGTCAGAAATCTGCAATCATGGAGGTCATCCTCCTCAGCTTGCCATAAATTGAGGGCTTCGTACCCTTAATAATCATCTTTATCTGGTCCTTCTCCGAAGGCCGAGTCTGCATCTTCAGGAGCTGGCTTCTCCAGCGATCCACATAGTCTTAAAGCTCTCCTCCGGCTTCTTATTGGTATTATCCAAGTTGTGAAGTGACAAGTCGATCTCCAAGTCTGTAACATACTGCTTCAGAAAGGCGTCTGTCAGTTCCCTCCAATCTTCCTTAATCTTTCTTTCAAAGCTATGATACCACACTACAGGTGCCCCCTCGAGCGACATCCCAAACATCTTCTGAACTTGGCATTGAGACAGGCCCACTAAACTTACTACCGAGACATATTACCGAAGATGGACCCTCGGGTCCCAATTCCCATTGAATTTGGCTATGTCGGGCATTTTAAACTGAGCTGGCAGCTGCTCCTCAAAGGTTATTGCATCATAATCCAATAAATCCTCATGCTTCCCCTTCAGTTTACGGGTAACTAACTCCATTTGATCACGGAGTTTCTGTATCTCGGCCTAAGACCCGGCTATTCTCCATGCGGCATATTCAGCCATATCATCATCAAACACATGAGCATCATCATTCAATCCACTTGGAGGGCTCTCACGCCTCTCATTTTCAGATCCTCCCGCAGCGCGGGGCACAACCATATTAGACACAGCGGCAGTCAAAGCTTACAGTAGTTCAGTGACTTTGGTGAGATTAGCTTCAATCTGATCCATGTGAGACTCCTCGTTGACTGATTCACTCATGTTTACTGATGGCCTTTTGATTAATCTCCCCTCTTCCCTAACCCAACGAGAATCTATGGTGTCTCTTAAGATCGTGTGTCAGTGTGTATGCGTGCAATGCATGTAATGTATAAGTTCATAGAAATTCTATACTAGTTGGCCATTATCATTTTAAAGTATTCAATTACGCTATTGCGCGGTGCAAACTTCTCCCAGTTGAAAAGGCCCAACAAGTTTACACTTTACGATAACATGACTAAACGACTTCAAATGATAAGAGGCCCACACATAAAATGGCCCACTGGCATTTTAGAAGCTTTTGGCCCAATTTCCATAAAGCACGGACTAGTCCCAGTTTAAATGGCCCAACAAGCCCATACCTCATGACAAAAAGTCCAATTGAATCCAAATGACAATGGTCCTAAACGCAAATATAAAGGAATAGTTGTTATTGATCCTACGACTACAGTTCATACGCGGGTTTATAGGGGTAGAGACAAAAGCTCTCATCGACGAAGGGTTACCCACAACTAGATCTCCCCACTCAAGGGTTCGAGCGACCAAGTGAGCGCATCTTTTTTATACACTAAGATGCGTGCCAGCGAGTTAAGGTGCGTGACTGACTGTCAAATAGATTTCCCATTATAGATTCCCTAGAGGGAGGGTGGAGTAAACTCTCTTAATACCCAAGCCTCTCAGTAAGCTACGAGTACATGATTATCTAGGTGCCTTCACAGCTTTTCCCTGTAGAAAGGTAGTGAATGAATGAAGAGACTAAACCATTACCAAGCTTTAATAATGCCTTCGATTAAACCCCTTCAACCCACTATAGACACGGTTAACTAAAGCACAAATCATAATCATTACAAGATATTATTTCGAGGCCAATTCTCTATCCCAGTGGAGTCGTCAGACTGTAGGACACAGAAATCGGTGATGCTTTTCTAGGCTCGCGGCCTAGTTGGGAGTACGGAGTAGCCCGCGGGGGAAATAAAATGGAGAAATAACGTGGAGTCGCCACCCGGTGTGAACCGAGAAAATGTGATTTAAGGCCGCACCCACCCCTCACAAGGGAAGACCTCAAACCGTTGGGTTCGGAATGGTCCCTTACTTATGTCACTTGTAATTATATGATTTGTGCAATAAACTAACCGATTCTACTCAATATGTATGCTCAAAGGTAACTTAGATCTAGTCCGCATTCATCAAAATAAATCCTATGACTAAGTTCGCATGCTTTAAAAAAATAAGTCATTATAACGGCAAGCATATAATATCGCACAACGAGCATGTTGAATCATCCAACGCAAAGAACAAATAAATAATTACTTAAACATAGGCGTAAACTAAATGCAAAATTAAAGAACTAAATCATGCATAAAGAAGTAACATAATCACGCTTAAAAAATAAACAATATTCTAGACTAAATTATGCTTAAATAATAAATAACGTACTAACAACCTAATCATGCTAAATAGATAAATAATCTACTAGACTACATCATGCTCGAATACATGGTTGGATGAAACAAAATATGTGTCTCTCTCAAGGGGTACGTGGCATTGTATCCCGAGTGCAAACCGTAATACCGTCCATTCGGATTCGGCTACGGAGTTTATATCCGAGTTTCCATCTGATATACCACAAAAGAGAACACGTATTCCGTTCATCCGGAACTCACATCATGCATCAATCCATAATAGTCATAAATAAAGTACTAAAATAAATAGATAAATAAAAGATGATAAATAAAGAAGGTGCCCTCAGGTCTAACCTCTTTTATCGTCTTTCGAAGGCGAGTTACACGGTCGTCAGAAGGGTAGATGCTCTGCAACTCTTTCGGTTCACTGGTTCAATGTTTTTACTCGCTGTTTCACTGTTTGGGCCTCTGTTTTCACTCCATTTTTTTGTTATATTCGCTGTATTTTCTGGTCACTATTTTAAGGTAAATAATGGACTATTTTGGCGGTTTTAGAGGTGTGTTAGATTGCGGTTTCAGAAGGGTTTAGGGGCGATTTTATCACTATTTTCACGGTAATTACTGGTAGTTTTTGGTGCTGTTTGGGGGGCATTTTTTAAGGGTCTAATATGCGGTAAAATGGGCAGTTTTATGAGGGTATGTGCGGCAGTTTAAGGGACTGGACAGTGAGCAGTTTTCGGTGGTGGGCAGTGAGTGTTTTTGTGTGTGCAGTGGCTGGTCAGTGAGTAATTTTTGGTGATGGGCAGTGAGAATTTTTATGTGTGCAGTGGGGGATGTTTTCGCAATTGTGAAGGGCAGTGTTGTGCGTGTGCAGTGGGGGTGTTGGCTGCAGTGGAGAGGCTTAGGTGTTTATGCGGCAATAGGGTTTTGGTTTGTGCTTTGGACGGCAACGAATGCTATATTTTATGCTTTAGGCGTGAATGGAATTTGTTGTTTTCTTGTGTGAATATGCGTGAATGTTAGGGGTTTAATGTGTTGGTTAAGGGTTCTTTTTATAGGCAAAGGGATGTGGGCTTTCCTTGTTGGAGAATGAGAAGGATTTGTGCATTAAAGGGAATATCTTTTAAATTAGTATGTGATAAGGAAAATCTTTTAATTAGGGAAGTGATTTGATTTAATTTGATTTATTCTTTTTTAGTTAGGGATATGATTTGGTTTAATTAAGCAAGGGATCTATGGGATTTCTTTAATTTAGGAAGGGGATTTGACTTGATTTAAGCATGTGTTTAATGTGATTTTTGTTATTTAGGGTGGCTATGGGCATGTGACCTGGGTCATTGGGCATGTATTGGGTTTGATTGGTGGGCTTGGTGTGTGGTTTAGTGGTGTGTGGGCTTGGTGTGTGTCTTGTGGGGTTTTGGGCTAAGGATGTATTTTGAAACGGAGGTCCAACAAGCGGCCCGAAGCTAATCCAGCGAATTGAATCCAACAAAATGTCAATTCTTGACTATTCCCTTCCGAAGTCTGTTTCCCGCGGCTTCCATAATTAAAGAGGTAGCGTCTCCATGCGAGACTCATCATCGGGACTTATATGTAAAAATGCAGTGCCTACACCGTTTTCTCAGATCTGACTTCAGTTTGGCCCATATCTTTATTATCTTCACATGGCCAAGAAGTTCCACAAGTTCCAACTCCTCCCATGCCCCCAACTGGACAATCTTTAGGTCAGGGTTGACTCCACTTCTGTTGCGTCTTTTTTCCCTTTCTTTCCTCTTCTTTCCTACCTATTCAACACATAAAGTTTCTCTAGAAACGGTGACGAAACAACTCCTAGACGTCTTCTGGCTTCCACAAAAAAACTCTAACTCCCTCCCGAGTTAGAAATTTCAACTTCAGGTAATAGCATGACATGGCTGCCTTGGACTTTATCATAAAGGGCCTTTCCAATATTACCTGATAGCTTCTCATGCAGTCTACCACTGTAAAATCCATCATAATAATCCGGGTATAGGGATCCATCCCAATGGTTATTTTCAACTGTACACGGCACAGCGACACCATGGTTGCTCCCCCAAACTCGTATAATAGTGTCTCGTCCTGGATCAAAGTGGTGTATTCAACGCCCAAGTCATTCAAGGCTTCCTTGAAGATAATATCCACTGTACTTTGGAGATCCATCAATATCCTATCCACTTCGGCCCCACTGATATTGCCCTGGATTATCAATGTATCATCGTGAGAGTAGTTAACTCCATGTGCATCCTCCTCGGTGAACATTATGGTCACTGGTCTAGCCTTCTGGATTCTTAGGGCCCTTTCTGTTGTCAGCACCTCCAAGCTTATATTCTCGCAATAGTTCTTTCTCGCCCGGTTCGAATCTTTAGCCAATATCCTTGCCCCCACTATTGTGAATATAGGCCATTGTCCCCTTGTTATCTCTCATCTCTTTCTGCTAGTAGTTTCTTCCTCTCCCTATCGCTCTGTATGGTTTCTTCCATTTTCTTCATCCACTCCGTCGTCGAAGCCTCGGAAGATCTATGGTTTCCATCTTCTGCCATTGTTTTAACATTTTCCAATTTTGGTACCGATTCCCCATAGATGGTGTCAACAGTTGACGGTTTTTTTTCATTCAATGGGTAATTCGCAAAAAACCACTCATCAAAAAAATCTCCCCCAAGTAGTGAATTTGTTTGGTTAGTTGGGAACCAAATCAAACTTGACAAAAGATAGAAACAACAGACAAGACAAAGGGTTTAACGTGGTTCGGCGGAATGGATCTAACCTACGTCCACGGGTTAAAGAAAATAAAATCTTTAATGGAAACTCGAGTCTGACAGACCTGCTCTAGATCTCGCTTACACTTAAGTTTTTTGCTCTCTTTTACAAGTTATAGGAATGCAAATAAAATTATCCAACCTCTTAAAAAGAGTTCTCAACCCCTTTTATAGTGCGACTAAAACCATTATTCCTTCAACTCGTGACGTCAACCATATTACCAAGTTATAATTGCGTAGGCTCTCTTCCCAATCAACCTACAAGTAGTAGTTCTGCTGCATGACACGGCTACTCTCTGCCATCTGAACCTCATTAGTTCACCTTTTTTTAATAACTACTACATACTCTACCCATGTGCCAACCTGTATTCTAACTACTTCTACTCGATTGCATGTGTCGGTTTCTTTTATATAACATCTTCTTTAATATGGTAAAGACGTAACCGACCTTAGAATGATTAGTTATGATATTATTGCAAAAGTGTCACAACTGACATTGAGTTGTATCATGACGTTGTCATTCTTAGACAGTTCCTGATGAAGGTTTACACTACTTAGTCAGTAAAGTAAATCCATTGATACTAGTACATGTCACATATTAGAATCTTGGATTTTGATGGTTTCTCAATGAACCATGAGTCTTGGAGACTCATATAGACGTGTAGTTGTTTATAACGGATAAACATTGAATGACTTATCGAAGATTCTTAATAGATGGTACACCAACATCAATAAGAATCTTCTCGATTTGAGTGAGCATAGTGATTCTTTGACTTAAGATATCATTGTGGATCTATGAGTTATCCTCCACACTTAGATGGTAGTCACGTCACCGATTTATTAAGATCAGACCTCCAATTTGTTCGTTGGATGTGGACTGATACTCTGGATATCATGTGTGTATCAAGAAAGGATCCATCAGTTTTGTGTACATATCATAGGTATTAAATATTGAATTAGCAATCTGTTAAATCCATGGGCTCGTGGTACACTGTAGAAATTAGTTCTAAGTGTTATTAAGAAATTGCTAATAGAAACGTTGACGTAATTATATCTATAAAGATTTGACCTTTTCATCTATATATCTGGAATAATCCAGATACCTGTGACAGAGGGATTATACGTATGCAGTGACCTCGACCTGTATTGTTCAGAGAGTTTATCCGTGTTCTTCATAATTTATGGGCCGGTGAATTATGGACACGAAATTTGATTTCGTGATGGATATGTCTGAACCTAGAGAGTCTCACTAGTGAAATATACTCGTAGAGCATTAGGGTAACTTTTATGAATAATAATGATTATTTATAACTTGTTTAACAGTTAAACGAAAATTACATGTAATCGGGACCTAATTGTCATTTCTAAATTAATTTGTATTTATATTTAATACTTAATTTTATTAAATAAACATTAATTAAATATCAATTTGTGATATTTGACATATATCATTAATATATATATATATATATATATATATATATATATATATATATATATATATATATATATAAGATATTTAATGTAAATATAATACATATATTTAAGATATTTATATTTATTGTCTAATTATTTAATTACTAAATGATTAAATTAATTAATATAACAAATATCTCAAGTAATGATTCTACCTTTTTAATGGCTTGACGTTAGTGGTCCATTTGTAAGTTTACTTTATGAAAAGATAAATGTTATCTTTATTAAAGTAAAACTTATTCCAATTGAAATTAAACAAAAAAAATTGTAATACTTATTATTTTTTAAGGCTCACAGCCAAAGTGAAAAAAATACATAAATGTTTTTTGTTTCAATTGCTTTTATTACAATAAGTTACAATAAAAATTACAAAATGAGTTGAGAGAATGTTTGAAGGAAAACAAAGCAAAAGTTGATTTTTGTAAGTATTTCTCAGCATCCTTCAAGATAGAAATTGTTTCTATTATTCTTATCTTCAATTGTATTGCTAAGATTGAATCTCTACTCTTCTAGTTTGTAATTTAATTGGTTGTAATCTTGTTTGAAATATGAACATATATATTAACTAAAGATTGAATGAAATTGTTCATTTAGTATTCTTTAAGTCATTTGATGGTGATGTTGCCATTTTAAAGTTGCTTAGCCATTCATAAATAACCTAGAATTATTCTTGAATTATTTCATGATGGTGAGACTTGATTGGTGTGGTATGGATTGAATTAAAAATTTGAATTTGGTTTAATTTATCAATTTGTGGAAATTGTAAAATTAGGGTTCATAACCTTTACCAAATTTGGGGATTTTCATATATGTGATGTAATTTGATGTATATATGATGTATATAATATTTGGGACACATTGGATTTGATCTTGACATGTTTTGAACTAAAAAAATAATAAAAATTACAAATCCTGAAAAATCTTGGGGGTTCTCGGCAATTTCAGAAAAATTGGGGATTTGTGTTGCATATTTTATTTTCATTTATTAGACATGTATAAATCATTTTGGGATTGATTTGGAATCAATTAAATATGTATTTGATATATAATGACCAAAATGATTAATTTGCAAAACTTTAGGGTAATTCGATAATTAAAATAAATATGATTTCTTGGGTTAAATTTTAGATTTTAAATATTAGTTAATTAAATAAATAAATTTATTTAATTGATCCAAGAAAAATTTTTGAAATCGGAAAATTCTGATTTTCCGCATTCCGCTGCGCTAACCCTGTAATTCCGTATAAAACCCCAACACATTACTGATGAGTGGAAAATATATCAATATTTACCGCCCATTTGACCTAATATTTTGTATGGTTTCTCGGATTTTATGAACGTTTTGATATGTTTTTATTTATTTTACAGATAAATAAACTTTTGGGACTCAATGGATTAAACTCGGTGCTAAAACGACAAAAAAAATTGATGAAAAATGAACGATAGGAAAATTAATGTTCACACGTCGCGACACGCACACTTCTCTGTGTCATGACGCGGCCTCAATTATACAGCCTGCTGACACGGGTCATCACTTACGTCACACTGCATCATCACTATAGCACGCGTTGCGACGCATAACCTTCTCTGCGTCACGAAGCATATCAATAATTCAGATTGCCGATAGCTGCCATTTACAATAGGGCTTTCACTATAATTCACATATTTGAAGTCTTTCTGATAAAAATTTCAAAATATTTTCATCATGAAAGTTTTTCATCTCGGAAAAAAAGTACAATGGTTTAAGAATTAGCTCGATTAGAGTTCGTTTACTATTTTTATAGCTGAAACAAGAAACTTTTAAGCGTAAAATGATATAAATAAGAATCACGCAATCGGTTCTCGAAAACATGCGTTTTTCAAATTGGTAAAACTTCACTTAAAAAATCAACCTACTTTTCCAATAAATAAAGTCTTATTTCTGAATATCATTCAGATCCAAATTCTAAACTTCAATTCGGGAATCTTCCAGAACCATTCTAAAAAATATTCAGGATATTACAATAACAGAGCTGATTTGAATGTTTTTAGTAAATAATTGTATTGAAAATGTTATCAAATTAATATTGATTTTTTTAGGGGATTGTGGGCTAAAACTGAAACTCAAGTAAAGTAAAATTGAGAATAATTGTTAGTTTAAGAAGCTTTGCTGACCATATAACAGTACAATAATAATTAGGAGGCTTAGCCTATCATAAATATTAATAACAAAATAAAACAATGAGATACATATTTAACATGGTAAAATACTCAATGTGAGAGAAACATTCACGAGTAAATGTAGAAGGATTTCGCTATTTTGGAAAGAATTTTACAATTTCTCTCTAAATACAATCAGTCAACAATCTCACACTCTCTTAGAATATGAGAAATACAACTCTCTCACAAAATTTTAAAAAGAAGTAATATTCTTCACTCTTAGAATACATAGGATTTGGTTGAGAATGAAATGAAGAAAATAATGAAATGAAGTCTCTATTTATAGGCATTAGATTCACTGTGCAAATAATGAATTCTAATTTTTTATTATGTTCTTTTTATGCATGTGGGACCCATCCTAATATCTTATATATTTTATTATTTAATTATTACACCTTTCGGTGTAACAATTAACAATTCTCCCACTTGGAAATTTAACTTAGAACCAATCAGTTTCCACACCATCCATTCTACTTTGTCGTCTTCAAGTTGCTTACATTTCTGTTAAGCCATAAGAAGATCTACACCATACAAACTCATCTGTATTAATAGGCTTGGCCATTACTTCTGCAAGGTTCTCATTGGTGTGTACCTTCAACAAGTCCACACTGTCTTCTTCCACTACTTCATGAATAAAGTGGTATTGTACCCTTATATGCTTTGTTCTTGAACAAAATGCTGGATTCTTTGCAATATACAAAACACTCTGACAATAATAAAATAATGGAATCATCTCTTATTTGTTCCCGAGCTCCTCCAATAATTTTTGAAACCAAATAGCTTCCTTGCAAGCTTATATAGTTTCTATGTATTCATATTATATTGTAGACAAAGCCACAATATTATGTAACTTGGATACCCAGCTCAATGTTCCTCCTGTAAGTACAAACACATGAACTGTACTGGATTTTCTTTTATCAATATCTCTTGCAAAATCTGAATTCACGTAGCCTCTGATAACAAATTCTGATCCTCCATAATATAATACATCATCTGAGTTCCTTTGATATATCTAAGGATCCTCTTAACAGCATTCCAATGCTCTCTATTAGGATTTGCCATAAAACGACTAACTGCTCCAACTGCTTGTGCAATGTCTGGTCTAGTACAAATCATGGCGTACATTAAGCTTCCCACTGATAATGCATATAGTATCCGATACATCTCTTTCCTTTCAACTTCATTGCTAGGACACATAAATGAGGAAAACTTGAAATTAACAGGAAGTGGGGTAGAAATTGGCTTACAATCTTCCATGTGAACCATCGTAAGATTTTTTCAGGTAATTTTTCTGAGAAAGTCAAATCTTCATGTTATTTCTGTCTCGATTTATTGGCATCCATAGAATCTTATTTTCTGCTTTCAAATCCTTCATGTCACACTCTCTAGCAAACTGTGCCTTTAATTCTTAGACTCGATCTTTATTAGGACCTGCTAATAACATGTCATCCACATACAACAGTAAAATAATAAAGTCATTATTTCCAAACCTCTTGTAATTTGTACAATGGTCTGAACTAAGTTTGTTATACCCAAGGAAAATAATGAAGGAATCAAATCTCTTATACCAATATCTCGGTGCCTGTTTGATCATACAGAGATTTTTTCAACCTGCAAACCAAGTTCTCCTTGTCTATTTCAGCAAAATCTTCTAGTTGAAGCATATAAATTTCTTCTTCAAGATCTCTATGAAGAAAAGCAGTTTTTATATCCAACTGTTCCAAATATAGGTAAAAGTAGCACATATAGTCAGGACTACTCTGACTGTTGTAAGTCGAACCACCAAAGAAAATATATCATTGAAATCAATCAGTTCTTTTTGAACATATCCTTTCACCACCAATCGTGAATGATACTGCTATACTTGATCATTACTGAGGAGTGGAGAATATATCAATATTTACCTCCCATTTTACCTAATATTTTGTATGGTTTCTCGGTTTTTATGAACGTTTTGATGTGTTTTTATTTATTTTATAGATAAATAAACTTTGGGACTCAATGGAATCAACTGGGTGCCAAAACGATGAAAATCGGATGAAAAAATGCATAATGGAAAAATTATAATTCACGCATCGCAACGCGCACACTTCTCTGTATCGCCACGCGCCTCAATTATGCAGCTTGCTGACACGCGTCATCACTTACATCATCATTGCATCATCATTGTAGCATGTATTGCCGACGCGCAACCTTCTCTGTGTCACGACGCGTATCAATAATTCAGACTACAGACAGCCGCCATTTACTGTAACGCGCAAGCCCTCTAGGTCACGTCGCTTAATAGAATTTTACCTATAAATTGAAGCTGATTTCATTTAGAATTTTCATATTTTCCTTTGCTTTCTTAAAAAGGAAATGAGGATTGTATCTTGTTTGTATATATTTGTAGAATGTATTTTTATTTTTAGTAGTAATAATAGTTTATTTATTTTATCTTTCTTTTACGTTTTGTAGTTAATTTCCACTGGGGAATGTGAAACTTTTATTATGATAATTTAGATTAATCTCTATATTTTATAATATATAAATTATCTTAAACCTGACTTAATTGGATACCGCCTTTATGGTCGATTGGACTTAATTAAATTATTTTTAACCTACCTTAATTGGATACCGCCTTTATGGTCGGTTGGAATTAATTAAAACATGACTTAATCAGGACACCGCCTATATGGTCGGTTTGTAATATAATAAAATTTATATATTCTAATAAGGGAGATTTCTAGATTTGAAATATTAAAGATGGATCCCTTAACCCCCATCATTTTATTTTTAATCTAGGAAAGTGATGAAGCACAATATTCACAAGTTTAATAATTGATTTTCTTTATATATGTGTGATGTTTTGGCTTGTTTATTGAATCTTAACTTTAACGCTTCTTGTTACCTGATCACCAATAAGATTGATGTGGTAAACTTAAAATTAACTTAACGAAGGGATTTTAGGTTTCAGCCTTAGATTCAATAGCTCACGATCTCACATCTTAGAGATTTCCTCTCATGATAGAAATATACCTATCTGGCGTAGGTAGCCATAATTGGAACTTGAACTTAATGAATTCAAGATTTCTTGGTTAACATAGACATATAGTTAATTGGGTTACTTTGAGTGTTTGCATTCGACCATCGACAGAGGATTATGCATATCTTCTTATTTCAGGTTAACAACTGATTTATTACACATGTATAGGAGAATCAATTTATCATTAGAATAATATTGGGTGGATTCACAACCCTGGATGTTTTCTTTATTATTAATTTCCTTTTTTATTTTTATTTATTTATTTTAATCAAATCCAATTTCAACCAGCAAACAATCTCTTCCATTCTTAATTAGATATCTGTAAATAAGTAGCGTCAACAATCAACATTGTGATAATTTAAGTCCTCGTGGGATCGATATTTTTGTACTACTTGAGTGATACGTGCGCTTGCGTAACGTTTGTGATTTCACCAATCAAGTTTTTGGCACCGTTATCGGGGACTTATTTTTCTTGCGTTATTAATTTTGAAGCTATATACATAACTTGTATCAAATTTTCTTTCTTTTTATCATTTTCATTTTTGTTTATTTATTTTTCAGGTGGTAGAAATTGATCACTATTGGGCGATGAAAGCATTACGAGCTTTAAGATGTGAAGATACACCCTACATCAGGGAGATACAGTCCAATTTTCTGAGGCCTGTTGTCCAGCCCAACTATCCATAGATGTCAAGAACTAGTAACACAACATTTGCTCAACCAATTCAGAACGCAATGATTAGATGTGAGATATGTGATGGTAACCACCCTAACGATCATTGCATGTACAACTACCATTCAGGGTAGCAGAGCTATTAAAGACCTTCATATACATAACCAATATATATCATTGTACTATATTCTTCATCTTATCCATCATCAACCTATTATTTTCCTCAACAACTAGAACCATCAGAGGAAGATCATGTGATTGACATACTCAAAGATTGGCTCAAGAAACAAGACGAAAAGTTGGATGCAATCTATTAGAGTAAAGTGGCAAATGCAGGAACTATACAGAGAATGACAGCTAAATTTAATTTCTCGGTAACTATACTGAGAATGATAGATCAAGTAAAATAGTCAATTGAGGACCGGAACTACATACCTCACAGAGCATTTTCAGATAACACTAAAGCAGCCTTCAAGTTTCATGATGACATCTTAACATGGGAGGAGGCTAAGGTAGAGATATCAGAGTCCAAACATGTAGAGTCTCAATTTGATCTAGAATATTTGTTGGTCGATAAATGCATCTACGGGGATGAATAAAAAGAAGAGCGACCAATATCATATATATCAAGAAATGAGGATGAAGGTCTACAAACAGATATATCTCTGCATCCTCATAATGATACTTACGGAGCATATTTACACAGATGTCAGATGAAGAGCTGACCAAGGAAATGCTAATATACATCTATGACGAAATGATGGAACAAGATGCAGAGCAAAAATATGAGCAATTGTATGACTATGTTGAAAATCTCATGACACCAAAGGAATAGTGGGGAGAATATATTGAGGACACTGCCCAAAAGCTTGACAGAATGACACTCTCATTCAAATTTAAGCACCATACGAGACCTCTTAATTCATTTTCTTTTCTTTCATGAACCACTGCTGTGATAAAGTTTAAGAAAGTGGCACGGGCATAAAGTCGGACAAAATTCTTTTGGCCACCTCCTTGTCCTTCAAAATCAACGCACATGGGATTGTCCTCAATCGGACATCCAAAACCACGCTGAAGCCTCCTTGATGGATGGACTTTAGTCATATCTGGCTGAAGATGATAAATTTAGCGCTAGTATGGAGGCAACCCATGAAAATTTTTTATTTTTACTTAAAAATCTATTTTTGTATTTTGTGTACACATTTTGTAGAATTTTTAATTTTGTGTGTTATTTTTAGACAAAACACACTTTTCTAGATAGTCAGGTTGGTTTGACCCATCAACTACTGAGAATTGAGACAAACTCACCTAGTTAATAACTTAGAATCAAAGTTTTTTGCATAATTATTCACACACACACTTAGAGTCCGATTTAAATGTTTTGTTCAACGGAATGGATTTTAGTTGTAGTATGTATTTTGAAGGTTCCTTTAACTTTGTTGTTAAACATTCTCCGAGGACATTGTATATATAGCCATTATATTTATTTATTTTATTTCTTTCGTTTCTTTCTTCTTTTTTTATGCGTGATTGCATGTGCATGATTGACGTTTGTGGGTATCGTTATTGTAAGCCCTCACGAAACTACAACTCGTCCACTATGGACACCTAGGGGTTTAAAGGCTTGTTGCATACACTAAATGAAACTGCGATCCCTACGAAAGTGGCTTAAATTAATTTAGTTTTAATTGTTTATTCCATTTTGTTTTTTTTTTTTTTTTTGCTCAAGGAATAGCAAAATGTTATGTTTGGGGTGTGATGAGTGAAAAATATATCAATATTTACCACCCCTTTGACCTAATATTTTGTATGGTTTCTCAGATTTTATGAACCTTTTGATTTATTTTTGTTTGTTTTGCAAATAAGTTAAGTTTTGGGACTCAATAGAATCAACTATGGGCTAAAATGATAAAAAAAACGATGAAAAAAGGCAAATGGGAAAAATAATGTTCACGCGCTGCATCGCGATGCACCTCAATTATGCATTCTGTCGACACATGTCATCACTGCATCATCATTTTAGCACGCGTCACGATGCAATACCTTCTCTGTGATGCGCCTCAATAATTTAGACTGTCGACAGTCGCCATTTACTATAGCGCGTGTCACGACGCTCAAGCCCTAAAATTTTGCCTATAAATTGAAGCTGATTTCATTTAGAATTTTCATACTTTCCTTAGCTTTCTTAATAAGGAAATGAGGATTGTGTCTTGTTTGTATATATTTATAGTAATGTATTTTTATTTTTAGTAGTAATAATAGTTTATTTGTTTTATCTTTCTTTTATGTTTTGTAGTTAATTTTCACTAGGGGAAGGGTGAAATTTTTATTATGATAATTTAGATTAATCTCCCTATTTTATAATATATAATTTATCTTAAAACCTGACTTAATTGGATACCGCATTTATGGTCGGTTGGACTTAATTAAATTAATTTTAACCTGACTTAATTTGATATCGCTTTTATGATCGGTTGGAATTAATAAAACATGACTTAATCAATATACCGCCTATATGGTCGGTTGGTAATATAATGCAAATTTATATATTATAATAAGAAGATTTCTAGATTTGAAATATTAAAGGTGGATCTCATAATCCCATCATTTTATTTTTAATCTAGGAAAGTAATGAAGCACAATGTTCACTAGTTTAATAATTGATTTTCTTTATATGTGTGTGATGTTTTGGCTTGTTTATTGAATCTTAACCTTAATGCTTCTTGTTACCTGATCACCAATAAGATTAATGTGGTAAACTTAAATAAACTTGACGAAGGGATTTTAGGTTTCAGCCTTAGATTCAATAGCTCACGATCTCACATCTTAAAGATTTCCTTCTAGGATAGACATACACATGTCGAGTGTGGGTAGCCACAATTGGAACTTGAACTTAATGAATTCAGGGTTTATTGGTTAACATAGACATATAGTTAATTGGGTTACTTTGAGTGTTTGCATTCGACCATCGATAGAGGCTTATGCATATCTTCATGTTTCAGGTTAACAACTAATTTATTACACATTTATAGGAGAATCAATTCATCATTAGAATAATATTGGGCGGATTTACAACTCTAGATGTTTTCTTTATTATAATTTTCCTTTATTCATTTTGTATTTTTATTTATTTATTTTAATCAAATCTAATTTCAACCAACAAATAATCTCTTCCAATCCTAATTAGATATTTGTTAATAAGTAGCATCAACAATTAACATTGTGAGAATTTAAGTCCTAGTGGGATCGATATTTTTATATTACTTGAGAGATACGTGCACTTGCGTAACGTGTGTGATTTCATCGATCAATTTCTATCTCGTTTGATCTTGTAGACCCATTTATTACCAATGACTTTTATTCCACGTGGTAATAGTATTAGATCTCATGTATTATTTATGTGCAAAGTTTTTATTTCTTCTTACATTGCTGCTATCCACAAAGATGTATCTACGTCATTTGTAACTTCATGGAGAGTTGATGGCTCTCCATCCTCTGTTAGAAGACAGTATACAATGTTACTAGCTATAACATACTCTGCGTGCCAACCTGGAGGTATTCTCTTTCGAGTTGATCGAGAACTTCAGAAGCTTCAAACTCAATTGGTTTTGGTACCTCATGCTCTTGTTATGCTTCAGAAGAATCTGAATTTTCTCGTTCTGAATTATTTTCTACTAGTACTGTTGTAGTCTCTATATTTTATTTTGAAGTGCTATTATTTTCTTCTTTCTGCACTTGATCTTCTGTAAATATCACATCTCTACTGATGATGATCATGTAGGTAATGGGATCCCACAAACGATACCCTTTACTTCATCAATATAACCCAAGAAAATATATTTTTCTAGATTTGGGATATAACTTTGTTCTTTCTTAAGTGTTGTACATCATGTATACATAACAACAAAAAATATGAATATATGAGTAATCAGCTAGTTTTTCGCTCTACATCTCAATCGATGTCTTCAAATCATTTGTTGTTGATGGAGATCTATTTACAACATAGCATGTCGTATGAACTGTTATTGTCCAAAAGTACTTAGGTAGACTAGTTGTTCTGAGCATAGCTCTTACTCTTTCCAACAGCTTTATATTCATCATTTTTGCCACACCATTTTGTTGAGGAGTGTATGGTGTAGTAGTTTGTCTTTTGATGACTTCTTGTTGAAAATATGCAACAAAATCCTTGTTGTAATATTCTTCTCTATTATCTGTCCTTAAACACTTGATTCTCCTCCAAGTTTCTACTCTAATTTGTGCTTTGAAGTTTTTGAGAACTGACGTCACATTTGACTTATTTTTGATCAGGTACACAAAACATCTTCTAGAAAAATTATCAATAAATGATACAAAATATTTTACTTTATCTAGATATTGAATTGGTGTTTCCCAAACATCAGAGTGAATCAACTCTAAAATGATTTTACTTCGAGCACTTGACTTGCTGAATTTTAAACTGTTTTGTTTACTTGTAACACAATGCTCATAAAATAATAGACTAACCACTTTCAAGACTAAGAGTAGCTTTTGATTGACAAGAATCTCCATTCTCTATTCTGACATGTGGCATAGTTTTTGATGCCACAACATAGAAGCTTCCTCTTCAGAATCTAGTGAAGCCACTGATGCAGTTGCTTCCTAAATTGAGTCTTCCAACAGCATATACAAGTTTACTTAGATCTTTTCAGCTTTCAAGACTGTAAGTGCTCCTTTCACCATCTTTAATACCTCATTTTCAACAACGGTCTTGTATCCGAGGTCATTTAACTGTCCAACTGACAGAAGATTTTTCTTCATTCCCACAACATGTCAAACAACTTGTACAGTGCAGAAAATACCATCGTACATCTTTATTTTGATGGCTCCAATCCTAATAATTTTCAAGGCATGATCATTGCCTAGAAAAACTGATCTTTCAAAGACAGGTTCATAATGGCAGAACCATTCTCTCATAGAGTTCATGTGCCATGTTGCTACAAAATCAACCAACCATGCATCACTTAGCTATTTTCTGTTATCATTTGACATCATTCCTACTTCACTGTAAAGTACGCCACCTTCTTCAGAAGTACTTGCAACACATCCCTGAGATTTTATTGCAATATGAGTTTTTTCTGCATCTTTCTTCAGATTCCAACAATCTTTCTTGACGTGTCATTTCTTGCCATAAATTTAGCATTTAACATTCTTCTTACTTTTTGATTTCGATATACCATGGTTTTGGCTCCCACTAGAGCCACATTCCATTGATCTCCTTCTTATCATCAACAATGCTTCTACTTATTGTGAACTAGATGATCTGTCTTCTTTATTTTTACGCCTAGACTCATCTTCCAGAGCAACAGTTGGAATTTCGTCAAAGACTAGATTACCGGTGACAACATTACTTGTCAAATTGATGATAAGTTGATCATACGAATCATGTAGACTTCGAAGTAGAATCTTCGCATGTCCATTTGTAGATATACTATAATCCAACACAATGAGTTGGGAAAATAGTATATTCAAGTTGTTGATGTGAACCATCGTGGATGTGAACTCACTCATTTGAAGAGTGTAAAGTCTCATCTTCAAAAAGATCTTGTCGTGTAGTCATTTGACCTCGTACAATTTGGTAAGTGCATTTCAAATCTCTTTTACAGTCATCTTCTCTACAACACTAAATAACACATAATCTACTAAGGCTAAATACAAGTTGCTCATAGTGTTGTCATTCATATCCCTCATCCCTCCATTTTTCATCAGTCATTCCATCTAGTCTCTCTCCAATTGTGCTGAACAATTGTCTTTTTCTTAAGATTGCTTTTATTTTAAGTTTCCATAGGGAAAAGTTTCTCCCTTGAACTTCTCAATTTCGAACTTTCATGTCATGTTTCTGATAACAAACAGCATCTTACTTGAATCGGCTTTTACTATTTCATCGTGAATAGTACTGTATACAATACCGAATACATGAATAGTAGTATATTCGTATATGTGAATAGTCATAGTGAACAGTTCTCCTGAACCTGAAGCTCCAATACCACTATTAGGGATCGTGGGCTGAAGCAGAGATGCAAGTAAAGTGAAATTGAGAATAATTATTAGTTCATGAGGTTTTGCCTACCATATAACAGAACAGTAATAATTAGGAGACTTAACCTACCATAAATATTAATAATAAAATAAAGGAATGAGACACAGATTTAATGTGGTAAAACCATCAATGTGAGTGAAACATCCATAGACAAATGTAGAAGGATTTCACTATAGTGGAAAAAATTTTACAATTTCTCTCTCTAAACACAATAAGTGAACAATCTCACACTCTTTTAAATATGAGAAATACAACTCTCTCTCACAAACTCTTAAGAAGAAACAATTTTTTTTCTCTCTAGAATACATAGGATTGGTTGAAAATAAAATAATAAAATAATAAAATGAAGCCTTTATTTATAGGTATGAGATTTACTGTGTAAATAGTGAATTCTAAATTTTTATTATTTTCTTTTTATGTATGTGAGATCCACTCACATAATTAATATATTTAATTATCAATTATTGCACATTTCTATGCAATAATTAACAGATTTAGTAAAAAAAAAATAATCCATATTTCAATTGCTTATTACTAATAAATATAAGCTTTTAAGTTTAAGAATATTTAATTCTTTTTTTTTTTGAAATTTTATCCCTCTTTATTCAGTTTTTTGACTAATCTAAAATTTGACAACCAACATTTTCTTTCCCCTTTACCCTTGTATTTAAAATTAAGTTTGATTTAAAATTGTGATGAAGTTGATGTGAAGGGATCGAGTGGAGTTTTTGGTGGTGCTTGTAAGTTACTTTTTTTTTTTGAAAAGAAAACATAAATTCATTGCAAACTCAAAGAGGTGAGAATACACCTAATGTTTGAAGGAAAGCTATCTTTCCAAATAACAGGATAAGCTTCGCTAATTGCCAATTTGGCAAGAGCGTGGGCAATAAGATTACAAAGCCGAGAGGCATGTCTCACAACAGAACTATCAAAATAGCCTAACTTCTCAACGATATCTTCAATAATCCACCGAATCTCTGAAATCGTGTGCCCTTCCTGTTAGAAATCATCTCTACAACCTGGATACAGTCCGTTTCCACAACTAGATGACGGACTTCCAATTCCACCGCAACTTGGAGACCAAACTTTTACAGCTTCAGCTTCAGCCATTCGAACATCCCCGTTAAAGCCTACGCTTTTAACAGCTGCACATAATACTTTGCCCTCTGAGTCCCTAAAAACAACCCCCAGACCTGCTTTACCCTTGCATTCCTCAACTGCCGCATCAGTATTCATTTTAACCCAACCCTCTGGAGGAGCTTTCCCACCGCGACTCTCATCCCTATCTTGCTTGGGTGTAGGAGCTACTTTGGCAGGGGATATGAGCTGAATGGAATCCACCATTGCTTGGGCTTTTGCAAATGACCTAGAAGGGTCTTCAACAATCCCTTCAAAGATTTGGATATTTCGCGCTTGCCACACAAACCAGCAAATTGCCCTAAACAATTCCAATCCATCCGCCTCCAACGATTTTGCTAACTCCGCCATCAACTCCAAGATCCCCATATTTTTAACATCTATACCTCCATTGAAGACATGAGACATATTCCAAACTTTCCGCGCAAGCTTACACCGAAAGATAGCGAACAAGAGTCTCGGTAGAGGCTCCACACCTAAGGCATCGCGAGTCTTTCACCACCCTTTTGACCCACAAGTTCTCGGCTGTTGGAAGCAAGTCAACCGCCACTCTCCATAAGAACAACTTAACTTTTTCAGGAAGGAGACTACCCAAATAAACTTCCAAAACACATCTTTATGTTCCGAACTACTAGGTACATCAACAAGTTTGTCTGTCCAAGCCAACTGGTATCCACTTCTTACTGAATAATGGCCCTTTTTGTCGAAGTGCCAAATCTGATGATCCTCCTGAAGCCGACTTGGCAAAGGAATATTCACTATAGCTTCTGCATCGAAAGGATGAAAATTCTTCCTGATGAAATCTACATTCCACTGATTCTCTGCCAATAAATCTGCCACACAACCATCATCTTCCAACATCGAGGGCAGAACCGGTTTGAAAGAAACTGGTCTTGGAATCCAATTATCCTCGAAGATTCTAACTTTCAACCCATTACCTATTCTCCACCTCAACCCTTTATCCAAAAGCTTTCTGCCCCACAGAATGCTACGCCACACAAAAGAAGGATTTGAACCAATTTTAGCCCTTCGGAGGTCCGTATTCGGAAAATATTTAGCTTTAAGAACTCGAGCCATTAAGGAATTGGGATCTTGAATCACCCTCCACCCTTGCTTCGCCACTAAAGCTTGATTGAAGGAAGACAGATCTCGAAAACCCAAGCCCCCTCTAATCTTAGCCGCACACAACTTCTCCCATTGAATCCAATGGATCTTCTTCCTCTCTTTATCCGACCCACCACCAGAATCTTGAATTTCCTTCTGAATGTCATCACAAACACACTGCGGTAATTTAAACACACTCATCGCAAAGGACGGCACTGCTTGAGCCACAGCTTTAATTAACACCTCTTTACCGCCACTAGAGAAAAACTTAGATTGCCAATTTCTGATTTTTCCAGCGACCTTCAGTCTAACTTCATTGAAGAAGTCGGATTTCTTTCTTCCAACCATAGCAGGAAGACCCAAGTACTTCTCATACCTTGAAACAACCCTCAGCCCGAAGATTCTTTTTATCTCATCCACCTGGACTGTGCTTGTCTTGCCACTGAAAAACATAGAACTTTTCTCCAAGTTAAAAAACTGACCTGAAGCTTTAGAGTAGTTGTTGAAGATGGTCTTCAACTCTCGGCAATCTGCAGCATTGGCTCTGGAAAAAAAAACTGTCATCCGCAAACAGTAAATGAGAGACATAGAGGTCCCTGCTAAATTTTAAGCCGCGAATCAGGCCCTGGTTCTCAGCATTCGTAATGGTCTGGGAGAATGCTTCGGCACAGAGAATGAATAGATATGGAGAGAGAGGGCAGACTTGCCTCAGCCCTCTTTGAGGCAAAATGTGTCCCCTTACCGAACCATTAAGAGTCACCGAGAAGGAAGATGTGGTGACACAATCCATGATAAGCCGAATCCACTCGCTCCTGAATCCTAACTTCACCATAATCTCCTGCAGAAACCTCCATTCCACTCTGTCATAGGCCTTGCTGACATCCAATTTCAGAGCAACCAGACCACTTCTGCTCTTTGTTTTCCGAATCTTATGCAGACACTCATAGCCAATGATTATGTTATCAGTAATAAGTCTTCCTGGAATGAAGGCGCTTTGGGTGGGAGATATGATTTGGTTAAGCACAACCTTAAGCATGTTTGCAATACATTTAGTAACTAGTCTGTATATGACATTACACAGGCTAATAGGTCTGTAATCCGACACTTTCTCCGGTTTCGTCGACTTCGGGATTAGGTGATGTAGGTATGGTTCAAAGGTCTAATCTTCCCTCCCCCATTTAGAACAAGTAAACAAGTATCGATTACTTCCTTACTCACCACGTCCCAATGTTTCTGAAAAAAACCCTGCTTGCAATCCATCTGGGCCTGAGGCTTTAGTAGGACACATCTGAGATAAGGCTTCTTTTTACTTCTCCTTCAGTAAATGACTTACCAAGGTGCTGATTCATTTCTGCTGAAACTCGAGGGGAGATACCATCAGTAATCACTCTTCATATCTATCTCAGAGGGCTCTGAACTGGTGAAGAGATCTTGAAAGTATTTACAAAAAACTCGCTCCAGCTCTTCCTCACTCTCCCACCCAGCAGCCTTGCTCATCTTCTATCCCTCGAATTTGGTTTTTTTCTATGTCTAGCCGAAGCTCTTTGGTGGAAGAATTTCGTATTTTTATCACCTCCTTTTAGCCAATCAGCCCTCGACCTCTGTTTCCAGTAAACTTCTTTCTTCGATTAGCCATTTATCCAGCAAGCCTTCAATTTTCCTGAGCTCACTGCCATCAGTGAAATGCTTGTAACCTTCTTTATATGATCTGAGATCTTGTACCAGCTTCTCGATCTCTTTTTTCCTGTCTTTGAATTCATGTCTACTCCAGTTAACAAGGCGCTCCATTAGTCTACTAGCAGAGTCTTTGAAATTCAGAACCTTATCCCCCACCAGTTATTCCCCTAGCAGCTTGCCATTCCATCTTATGATGTTTTGACATTCTTCATAGGAGCTCCATCTCTCTTCAAAAAACACCCTCTTCGCCACAGCCTTTTTGTTTCTCACATTAGCATTTCTCTCCTTCACCTCCCTCATGACCACAGGGCAGTGATCTGATCCCCAGGAATCGACATTTAAAGCACTCCGGTTAATGAACATCTGCCCCCAACTCTCATTACACAAGAATCGGTCTAATCTTTCCTCCACTAAACTTGTTCCAAATCTTCTATTGGACCAAGTAAAAGGATAACCTTTAAAACCAACATCCCTAAAGGAACAAGCTTTAATGGCGTTATTGAAGTCAGCAATTGCATGCCAACTCCTACTAGCTCCCCCTTTCTTCTCATTAACATTAAGAATCTCATTGAAGTCCCCAAAACACAACCATGGTAAGGAAGTAATCTCGTTAAGGCGTTTCAACAAACACCATGTGTGCCTTTTTTGCTCATTTTCTGGATGCCCATAACCCCTGTGCAACGCCATTTCAACCGATTATCCCCATGAACAATCGCATCAATATGATGCGCACTAAAGGATTTCACCTCCACATTAACACTCGAGTCCCAAAGTAAGGCTAAACCCCCACTAAAACCCCTTCTATCTACACTAAAACAGCAATCCAACTTAAGCTTTTGACTAATACCTTTCATTTGTGCACTCATCAGTTTCGTCTCACTAAAGAAGACAATCTTCGGCTTGTGCACCTGGAGAACCCTCTTCACCGCTCGGAACGTTCGGGCGTTCCCCAATCCCCGAACGTTCCAGCTTAAGATATTCATTGGAGTCGGTGGGGCTGGGGGCCAGCCTCCACCGATAGAATTTCCGCATCTCTCTCCTCACTGCAGTTCAACTTCTCCTCGCAAACTTTCCTCCTCTTCTCTCTTGCCTCCAAAATGTTTTCATCTTCTCTATATCTTTTCCCCAATTCCGGCCCACATTCTAGATCCATAGGCCCACTACTCTGTCTAGCATGTGCCTTCCATTTTTTCTTTCCCCCTCTTTTTTCTTCTATCACCGAGTCACTAGTATGGGCCTTAGTAGCTTGGCCCAATCCCACTTTCTTCTTCATAGCCAAATCTTCCCCTATTCTTTTTTCAACTTTTCCCGCTAAAAAATTATTTTTGTCAACATCACATCCTGCTTTAATTTGTTCTACCTCTATAACTTCCTCATTTGTGTTACTGCATACGCCTGCTATCAGCCCTAAATCAGCAATGCCAACCTTCTTTTGCCCAACCTTCGGGAACTGGGCACTAACCCTTTCCGTCTCAATCTTACTACCATCTACCTTACTACTGGTTGGATTCAAATGAGACGAGTCTGATCCCATTTGGTTTGGACTGAACAAACCATTAGCCTTGTCCAAGTCTTGGCTAGTTCCTCCTTCATCCCTACCAGTTGAGCCAAGACCTGCTCCTTTCTGATCCTTATACCGATTCTTTCCAGCCTGTGACTTGACCCCCACGACCGCTTTTAGCCACGGCCCATATGGGAAGTCTGGTTGTGGTTGGAAAGAGTACTTGTCACACTCCTTATAGTGATGCCCGATACCCCGCACCAAAAGCAGAAATCCGGTAGCCGTTCGTAGGTGAGAGGCATTATCACTTCTTCTTCCCCTCCTCCTGTTCCAGTATTAATGCTTTCTTCAAGGGTTTTGTAATATCAATGGATATCCTGACCCTACCAAATTTTCCATAGCAACCTCATGTGTCATCCACCCAAACATTCTCTACTCGTCCAATCTGGCTGCCTAGCTCCTCTAGTGTGTCTCTATCCATACACATAATGGGGATATTATGAATTTGAACCCAGAAGGAAGTACGTCCGAAAACTTGTTTGGTAATGTCACCAATGCCAATAGGTTCCTGCAACACGAGCAATGCCCCATCGAAGTGCCACGGTCCTCCTGCCAATATCCTGCGTTTATCAACCTCTGATCCAAATCTAAATAAGAAGACATTATTCCCCAGCCCATCAATTTTGACCTCTTTTAGGGTTTTCCAGATTTGCTGCATTACCACTTTCAACCCCTCATAGTTCACCATCCTGCTTTGAACAACCTTCCCAATCAAGCAACCCGCAACCACCCTGACCCCCTGTCTTTCATCTTATTGCTAATGGGAATCTTCACTTGCTCATCTTCACTAATCCTAATCTCCCTGCATTTCCTTACCAACTCTTCTGTGTCCATACCACAAATATTTCTATTTAAAAGTTATCAAGTCCTTTAAAAAGAGAGCCCCCACAATCACCAGTCGAACTGTGAGTAAATGAGAGGACCAAAGGAACGAAGACGAAGCCCTATAACAGGGTACTCAACAAAGGCCAAGTAGAACAAGGGAGGAGAAACCAAAGGGGGGAAACAAGGGTCAATGAAAACCCTACCACCACTTTCACTCTATTTTTTCAGAGAAAAAACAGAGGAAGACTTTTAAAATCTCATGCCTTTTTTATCCTTGGGGCTCTTACGTGGTGCTTGTAAGTTACTTGCTTTAAATATAATCAAAAAAAAAAAAAAAAACCTAGTGAATTAATCTTTTTTTCTAATTTTAAATTTTTTTTTTATAAAAAAAAAAAAAAAAAAAAAAAAAAAAAAAAGTACTTTTCAAAGTATAAAATATTTAATTATAAAAATTACATAATATTAATCAATAAATTAGAAGCTTTCAAACGAATACCTGCATTAACAGAAAAAGTATAATAAAAATACATAATATGTTCATAAAAGTTTTAATCATCATATGAATGAAACACACATAACACAATTTTCAATTATTAATATAGCAAAACTTAGGTGTAAGCAATAAACACGTAAATCTCATGCTATTTGTAATGTGATTGTAATTAAATCAATATAACTTAAAGTCAAATATGAGTTAATTAAGACGTGAATATTTAATCTACAACAGTATAAGTCGCCAACAGATAGAATTTGGCCTCATTTGCGCCTATTCTATTATATAAATTAATTTCAAAGAACCCAGTCGACTGCTTGCTTGTCCGCAAATTTAACAGAGAAACGTGTTTGGTATTGACTCTCTGCAATTGGACCACAGATTCAGACTACACTCAAAACACGTGTTCATTATAACAACATGACACGTATACACATTTGCATGCTCATTCATTCGTGTCCATCTTTACCTCCACTAACATTTTTATTTTTTGAAATAGTTGAAAATCCTGCCGTCAAATCATCTCTTCCGGACTAAAGCGTAGCAGTTAAAATTATTGACTGTCCTAGGTTCTTACAAGAAATACGCTCCCTGAATTCGAATCCAAGACCTCAATATGAGATCTTAAACCCTACATCATCAAATCACACTCCTTGGGAACTACCTCCACTAACATATTAATACATACATTATTATTTAAAAAATCATACCGATAATTGAATCAGTGATATAAAAATTTCACCTTCTAAAACACAAAAGATTTTACTATACAAAATAATATTACATCACACATATACAACTTGTAGACCCGGCCAAGGTTCCAGTTCCAGAACCAAACCGGTTGGAACCATAGGGTTCCAAACCGTTTTTTAATTTAATTTTTAATAAAAATGGAAAATGATAAGAATTTTATTTGTAATTTAATATAATTGTAATGTAAGTTTATTATATAAATTCAAATTCATAATTTTAAATTATTTTATTTTATTAATCTCAATTTTTTATTTAAAAAAAAAACAGAATGGAACGGAACCGATCGGTTCGGTTCCGGTTTAGAACCAAACAGAACCGCCGCCCACCCCTATATACAACAACTCAATAATATATTGTCACACAAGTTAAATAATTAATAATTTTATTTTATACAACTCCTAAATATTATATAATTATTGATTTACGAATTACCCCTAAAACACAATTTCACATTACATGTTTTTTCATTACAAATTATCCATAATTCTTCCATCTAGCAATTTTTATTTTTATAATATTTGTAAACAGTCATGAGTTTAAAAGCAACCTATAGGTGTGTCAAAGTAATTAGATTTCGATTGCCGAAAGCAAGCATGCATGCATATTATTTTTATTAAAGAAATATAATGCAACCAGATCTTGTCGTCCACCATCCATGCAATTTGCTTCCCCCCTTAATTCCTATATAAAATAAAATATTGTTTTAATTTTTGAACTCAATAACACAATAAGCCAAACAATCATCTCTTACTCTTTTTGTGAATTACAATAATGAATCCAATTCAACCACTTCATATAAACGAAAGAGCCAGCTTAGCTTTATTTCACCAACTTTTCTCTATCTCTCATATATACATATATATAGATATACATACATATATAGATATATATATATATATATATATATATTATATATATATATATATAATGATTTTTCATCGACTTGTTGGGTCTTCGTCCAATTACACGTAAAATACTAATATTTTATCGTGTAAATTCAGATACAATGTAAAGTATTAATATTTTACATACAATCGGACCAAAAATATCCGTCCGATGGATAATCTGACTCTATATATGCACGCACACAAAAACCACTACAAAATTTGTGCACAAATCAAAATGCCCCCAATGAAAAGGGAATTTGTTCTCTTTCAATTCTCTCTCTCCTTGTCCCTTCTACAGACTACATTTGAATACACCTTCTCCACAACCACTTCATATTATTGAAGAGCACCAAAACAACCCACCTCACCCTCTCTCTCTTTATATAAAGAGTTATTTTCTGGTGCGATCTTTCGCATTTTTAAAATACGAATTCTTATTTAAAAAAAGAAGAAGAGAGTGTATTACTCATATTCACATAATATATATGTATGTATATAACGAGCTTATTATGCTTCTCTAGTTCTCCAGCCTTGAATATTTAATTAAAGAGCCATTAGAAGAAGAGACAAGTTAATCAATTATGTAATGTTTGATATATAATTTGGTGAGCTTATAAATTAATTTATATCCTCATTACAATACTTATAAACTAACTTATATTCTCAATTAATACTCTATAGGTAAATATATATGATTATTTTTGGAAGTAGCTTAAACTTTTTCTTATTAATTATATATCTTAAAGCAAGTAGAAGCTTCAACATCCACGTCATATACATATAATTAAAATTGATATACATTTACAAGAGAACATAATATATATTAATTTATAGCATTAAGATATTCAAAACCGGTGAAAAAAAATAAACAGGAAAAAAAATCCTATCACTTCTAAAGTAGCTTGAAAATATTTAACGGCCCCGATAATGTTACATCGTTGGAAGTGCAATTGATAATTGATCACTTGAGGCATCCATCTATCTATTAATTCTTATGGTTTATTCCTCAAAAGTTGGAGAATTGATTCTGTGAATTTTGAACCATTTGCAGATCCGTCGTCGTTTGGCACGAGTTATCTTCACTTATCATAGTCCTGTTCATAAGAAAATTAAATAAATCACCACCATAATTTATATTAATAATGTCACAATACAATTTTTTTTTTTTTTCAAAAAAAAAACAAGTTTAGGAATTAAGCTTATTTATTTATTTTTATTATTAATTAGGTGCAACTCAATTCTCTCCTTACCCAAGTGAATGGAGTTATCAACACAATTAATTGGCAACCACATGTTTAGGAAATGAACAAATATATAAGACTTAAAGTGTTATAATTTGATTGATCTTACTCTCGAGGACGAGATGCCCAAAGGGAACTAAGAGCTCGTAATCGCCCGTAATACTCTCCGATCACCAAAAAACACCGCGCTGCTTGTCGCACCGTCAATATCCGCCGGAGTTGGTGGAGATTTTGTTGTCTTAAATTATCAGCCTACATTTCAAAAATATATTCCACTTATGTAAGTAAAACTAATTCATCACAAAACCAAGCATTCATATCAAATGAGGACAAATAAAAAAAAATTTATTTAATATCAGAAAAATACAACCAACACATGGAAACTGAAATGGGACCCTAATGAAAGGGAATTTTGACACAAACTCTAACCATTTCAAAATGGTTGAAACTCAACAAATTGTCTCAATCATAGGAATTTGGACTATTCCAATCATACATTAAAAAAATTATAATAAAGCATCTATTTTACAATAAAATATAATCATTTGAAAAATTTTATATTGATAGGTCTAGACCTGGTTTTCATTTCAACATATATCACTATCAAACTCACCTTTTTTGATAGAAACCTTATTAGAAAAAAAAAAAAAAAAAAAAACCCACGTCAAAATCCCTAGCATTATTCAAATACACTATCATCCATACACGTGGCAGACATGAAGTGATGATCATCTATCATGTATCCATCTTATTGTAATTTTAAAGTTGACGTAGATCTTTAAGGGTTGATATTTATTATTCCAATCAAAATCAATATAAAACACAATGGAATTGCGTGTAGCAAATCATTTATGTCGCAAAAGTCAAAAAAACAAGTTAAAATCAATATGATGCAAGAAAGTGTAAGCAATGGGGCTCCTTATCCTACATATATAATATAGAATTGCGGCGCAAAACAAGCAATAAGACACTCACTTATTGAAAATTAACTGGAAAATAGTATAATTTGAACTCTAATTGATCTCTAAATTGTTGTATTCAATCAAATCAAAAATTTATAATGGTGAGCCAAGTAGCCAACCACTTGAATGATTAATAACTTTGACAAGTGGATAAAGGTCAAAATACAATCTAAAGTTTTGAATAATTACAAGGTCTTATATTGACAATTGACATTACAATAAGGCCTCACCTCACCTCACCTAACCTACTACTACAAACAAATTAGAAATGAAGAAATAAAATCCAACAAACTCCATCTTTGATAAATCACCTGAAGTAGTGGACCCCCCCTTATATGAGTTGTCACCTGAGTGAGTCCTCATTTTCATTTTTGCCTTAACAATAAGGTTTCCAATTTTCCACGGAAATCATTTTCAAAAAAAAAAAAAAAAAATACTAAACTTTAACTTCGTAAATAAGTTCTCTATTTCTGAAATGATATGCCCTAAATAATGGCGATAAGGTTGTGTATTTAACTTAGATTTTACCTGGCGAACAAAGCCTTCGAGATTAGCAAGCTTGCCTAAGGCAACGGCCATTTGTTGCATACCATCAATGACAGGACCACCGGCAATGGTCTCCACAAGGGACTGTTGGAGCTGCTCCAGGCCTTGGGAGAGAGCTTCTTCCGCTTGTTGTGATGAATGCTGAAGACTGTAAATACCCATCACTTGTTGTTCTGTTAATGGGTCTAATTGTGATATTAACATCTGATTAACACAAAATAATCATAGTAAGCACATTAATTAATTAGACGTGACAATATTTTGGAGTACTAATTTAAGATATGGCACAACCTTGATGAGTTCAGATGGCTTAAAACCGCCCATCCAGAGGAAGCAACGTTCCGCGGCAGTAGTCCACATTCCCGTAATAAGATGAAACACATCAGATTTTGCAGCCACACCCTTTAGCCGGAAAATTTCATCGTAATGTGAAATATATCCGTCTACAATAATCCTAAGATCACCATCGGATAAATGTGCATTCAGTGCAGTTCGGAGCTCAGACATGTGCCGGATATCATCCTCTAACCACCTTGCATACTCCATGTCAAAAATTGCAGCCCCTAAATAGACAACAATACTTAATAATAAATAAATACATAACAATACCAATAACATTAATACGATCTTGGTTTGTACCAAATAATGGATAACAAAAAGAAAGTACACAACTTTTAAGGTCATTTTATTTTGCTAAAGGTGGAAAAGTTGGTAGCATGGAGCAATAATGCACTTATGTTCATAAAATGCTAAAACAATCTTCTGATACTTGACATTATTCTTAAAAAATAAAGGGAAAATTTTGGTTGATTTTGAATTGATCTTGATCTTCTGAGAGAAAACTTAATTGGATTAGGAAACTGAGGGAAGAATTTTGACAGAAATTGGTCAAGTCTAGAAAAAAGCAAGGCAAAAGAAATCTACAAGCTTGTAATGGGAGCCAAACTTGACTAAACATTAGAGTAATTTATAAAATAAAAGACTGAAGAATTCATTAATTTGTGGGTCAATATTTGTTGAAATTCATGGGCCTAACTCAACCCAAAAGTCAGCTTGAGAGTTGAGGGTTGTCCAATGTTTATATTTTGAGTTTAATTATTTATCTTAGCCGATGTGGAAAATTAACTAGACACATAAATTAGGGGTATATCGGTAAATATCAGTGAAATACCAAAAAGAATCTTACCAGAGCAAATGTTCCCACCAGCTGCTCCCAAGAACAGTCCCTTTCGAACAAACACACAAAAAAAAAAATAATAATAAAGCATAAATTAGCCCAAAATATATTTAATGAAAAATGTAACATAACGTTGATTTGATTGTGTTTCAAAATTATTTGGTTGTATGTTTGTAACATATATATTCTCATTTCGTCTCTATATCAGTCATCCTCTTTAATTATGGGTCAAAATAGTAGTTTTTTGAGATATTTTTATTTTTCAGAAAATAAAACCTGAGAGCGGGCTCTATGAAGCTCTTGTTCCAACTGATTGAGCTTAATCCTACTAGATTCCAGCTGCTGAACATAGGCCTGCTTATGAAGATAACACAAATTTAATAATAATAACAACAACAATAACAAATAAAAATTATTGCATTAGAGGAAAATAAATTAAATATTACAACACCTTTTTTCTTAAACGGCTCTTTCTGGCAGCT